>JAVIAB010000051.1:43977489-43987489 GCA_032433765.1 Megaustenia siamemsis | reverse complement strand
GTTGTAGATGTTGTTGGTTGTGGAAGTTGTAGTTGTAGAGGTAGTTAGTTGTGAAAGTTATAGTTTTAGAGGTAGTTGGTTGTGGACGTTGTAGTTGTTGAGGTAGTTGGTTGTGGAAGTTGTGGTTGTAGAGGTAGTTGGTTGTGGAAGTTGTAGTTGTAGAGGTAGTTGGTTGTGGAAGTTGTAGTTGTAGAGGTAGTTGGTTGTGGAAGTTGTAGATGTAGTTGGTTGTGGAAGTTGTAGTTGTAGAGGTAGTTGGTTGTGGAAGTTGTAGTTATAGAGGTAATTGGTTGTGGAAGTTGTAGTTGTAGAGGTAGTTGGTTGTGGAAGTTGTAGTTGTAGAGGTAGTTTGTTGTGGACGTTGTAGTTGTAGAGGTAGTTGGTTGTGGATGTTGTAGAGGTAGTTGGTTGTGGAAGTTGTAGTTGAGGAGGTAGTTGGTTGTGGAAGTTGTAGTTGTAGAGGTAGTTGGTTGTGGACGTTCAAGAGGTAGTTGGTTGTGGAAGTAGTAGTTGTAGATGTTGTTGGTTGTGGAAGTTGTAGTTGTAGAGGTAGTTAGTTGTGAAAGTTATAGTTTTAGAGGTAGTTGGTTGTGGACGTTGTAGTTGTTGAGGTAGGTGGTTGTGGAAGTTGTGGTTGTAGAGGTAGTTGGTTGTGGAAGTTGTAGTTGTAGAGGTAGTTGGTTGTGGAAGTTGTAATTGTGGAGGTAGTTGGTTGTGGAGGTAGTTAGTTGTAGAGGTAGTTGATTGTGGAAGTTGTAGTTGTAGAGGTAGTTGGTTGTGGAGGTAGTTGGTTGTAGAATTTGTAGTAGTGAAAGTTGTGGAAGTTGTAGTTGTAGACGTAGTTGGTGTAGAAGTTGCAGTAGTGAAAGTTGTAGTAGAGCAAGGGACATCATTCAAATTAACAGAGGACGACTTTTATTCGACTGACTCAACAAGCAAGTTGGGAAATTTTAGTCTTGTATTTAACCTAATTTATTTGAATTTCCATATTTTTATCCCTTGATAGAATGACAGACAACAGTAAAAGTGAGCATTACATGTAAGAAAACTTACGCCCAGACCCTAAAATTTCGACTCATAGTCACAAACTTTGACGCAAAACCCTAAAATAAAGTTAGTCCCAAAGTGATACTAGTTCTACACAAAAGTTGAAAAAGTTATATTCAAAGTCCAAAAGTTTGTCAAAAAGACAACCCAAACTCAAAAGTTTGTCAAAAAGACAACACAAACTCAAAATAGTTAGATACGAAAGGTCAAAAAGGTATATGCAAAGTCCAAAAAGTTACGCCAAAAGACAAATAATGTAACACTAAACCCCAACGTTTCGTAGCATAACCAAAATTTGCACTCAAAACCCTAAAAAATTTAGTCCTAAAGTGATACTAGTTCGACACAAAAGTCGTAAATGTTGTATTCAAATCCAAAAGTTTGTTAAAAAGACAACCCAAACTCAAAATAGTTAGATCCAAAGCTCAAAAATGTATATGCAAAGTCTAAAAAGTTACTCCAAAAGACAACTAATGTAACACTTAACCCCAAAATTTCGTCTCATAACCAAAAAGTTGAACTCAAACCCTAAAAATGTAGTCCCAAAGTGAAACTAGTTCATCACAAAAGTCATAAATATTATATTCAAATCCAAAAGTTTGTCAAAAAAAGACAACCCAAACTCAAAATAGTTAGACGCAAAGCTCAAAAAAATGTATATGCAAAGTCCAAAAAGTTACGCCAAAAGACAACTAATGTAACACTTAACGCCAAAATTTCGTCTCATAACCAAAAAGTTGAACTCAAAACCATAAAAATGTAGGCGCAAAGTAAAAATAGTTAGACGAAAGACCACAAAGGTATATTCAAAGGCCAAAATGTTACTCCAAAAGACAACTAATGTAACATCAAGCCCTAAAATTTCGACTCATACTCACAAACTTGGACACAAAACCCTACAAAATTTTGACCCAAAGTCAAAATAGTTAGACACGAAAGACCAAATAGTTATATACAAAGTCCAAAAGTTTGTCAAAAAGACAACCCAAACTCAAAATAGTTATACACGAAAGACCAAAAAGGGATATTTAAAGTCCAAAATGTTACTCCAAAAGACAATTAATGTAACACCAAGCTCTAAAATTTCGACTTATACTCACAAATTTGGACACAAAACCATACAAAAAGCTAGACCCAAAGTCCAAAAGACAAAATAATTTAACCCCAAAACACAAAAATCTCATCTCATAAGCAAAAAGTTGAAAATGCAGGCTGTCTAGTATGTCTTGATTTTGACCTGATAAGTTTCTAAAAATAGATTTTGACCAATGATACAATAACAAAGTGTACACTTTTCAAGGAAAGACTTTAATACAGCTGAGAAAATCCTAATAAATAACTCTAATTTAGTAAAATAATTTGCACATGATGATAGTTACAACTGTGTCTAAATGATTAATGAAAATATTCAGACAACCATAGAAAACCCCATACACACTAAAAACATCACATTGAAAGACTAAAGTTAAAGTTCACGTCCCATCACAACTCTGGTAAGAAAAGTACGACAAAGCATGAAAGTTAAACCCCCTGTCACAACTCTGCTAAGAAAAGTACCGAAAACCATGAAAGTTATGTCCCCTGGTATAACTCTACTAAACGAAAGTATTACCAAACACGTAGGTTACACCTCTACCATAACCCCACTAAAAGACAAGATTTTAGTTAAAAATAACTTTTATGATTGTTACCCCCTTACCCATTTTGGTGGTTACGCCCATGAAATCGATAAAAATAGTAAATTTACACGCAGGGCTTACCCCAAACTTTACATTAAGCATGCCCATAGCAAAAATATACTTGAAAATCACTTTTACGATTGTTACCCACCTGACCATTTTTGGTGGTCACGACCATGAAACTGTTAAAGATAGTAAATTTAACCTCTAGGCTTACTCCAAACTTTACATTAAACATCCCCATAGCAAAAATTTACATTAAAAAAAACACTTTATGATTGTTACCCCCTTGTCAATTTTTGAGAGCTACGCCCATGAAACTGTTAAAGATAGTATATTTAACCTCTAGGCATACTCCAAACTTTATTTTAGACATTCCCATAGCACAAAATATACTTAAAAAACACTTTTAAGTTCTTTACCCCCAACCATCTTTTGATGGCTACGCCCATGAAATAGATAAAAATCGTAAATTTACACGCTAGGTTTACTCTAAACTTTATTTTAGACATCCCCATAACAAAAATATACATAAAAACCACTTAAAAATTGTTTACCACTTACCCTTTTTTGTGGTTACGCCCATGAATTCGATAACAAATTGAAATTTACACTCAAGGCATACCCCAGATGTTATATTAGGCATCCCCGTACCAAGAATTTACATAAAAAACAACTTTTATGATTTTACCCCCCTGGCCCATTTTTGATGGCTACGCCCATGAAATCCAGAAAAAAATTTAAATTTAACCTATTGGCATACCTCAAACATAATATTTGACACGCCCATGTATCAAATTTGCCTGAAAAATCAACCAAAAATTAGTAGTGTATATCGCGTGAAATTATGCTGGTAGACTCTTATATAGATACATATGTAGACTCATATAAGAAAAAAAAAACAACTGCGAATTGACTATTTATATAAGGAATAAGCTGCGGGGGGCACGCAAATTTATGCGATATGACTAAACACATACACACTTAAAGATATGAGACATGATTAACACGGACACTCCAAGATATGAGATATGACTAACATGACACACACCAAGATATGAGCCATGGCCAGCACACACACACAAGTCAATATATGAGCCTTGCCTGGCAATGAAATACACCAAGAAATGAACCATGTCCAGCACAGAAAGAAAATATCCAGTACACATTAAGGTATCCATATGCTTGGGTTTGTTGTAGTCGGCAGACTCTTCTTAACGTGGGAATCATCGACATACGAGACGCCGGCCCCCATGAACTGTTAACAGATATCGTCTAAACAGTTGTACGGAGATTTGAGAGTGCAGTCTGACCCGTAGAACGTTCCCTTGCATGAACAGATCCCGGTTGATTGTTCACAGGTGTCGTTGAAACAGTGGTCAGGACATTTGAGAGTGCAGTCTGGCCCGTAGCACGCTTCCTTGCGCGTACAGTCTGCTCTTTCTGTGTCACATATAATGTCACAGCCATCAGAACACGTCTGTTCGCACTGTAGTCCAAAACTACCATCAGGACAAGTGTCATCACAGGTATAGCCAGGATGTTTGCAATGTTGGCATTTTCCGGATTTTCCTCACATAAAGAAGTAGTATTGCATATAGTGCATATTCAGTGATTGGAACAACAAATTTGCGTGCCCCCCGCAGCTTATTCCTTATATATTAAGTCAATTCGCAGTTGTTTTTTTTTCTTATATGAGAGTCTACATATTTATCTATATAAGAGTCTACCCGCATAATTTCACACGATATACACTACTAATTTTTGGTTGATTTTTCAGGCATATTTGATACATGGGCGTGTCAAATATTATGTTTGAGGTATGCCAATAGGTTAAATTTAAATTTTTGTTCTGGATTTCATGGGCGTAGCCATCAAAAATGGGTCAGGGGTAAAATCATAAAAGTTGTTTTTTATGTAAATTCTTGATACGGGGATGCCTAATATAACATCTGGGGTATGCCTTGAGTGTACATTTCAACTTTTTATCGAATTCATGGGCGTAACTACCAAAAAAAGGGTAAGGGATAAAAATTTTTAATGTGGTTTTTAAGTAAATTTTTGTTATGGGGATGTCTAAAATAAAGTTTAGAGTAAACCTAGCGTGTAAATTTACGATTTTTATCTATTTCATGGGCGTAGCTATCAAAAGATGGTTGGGGGTAAGGAACTTAAAAGTGTTTTTTAAGTATATTTTGTGCTATGGGAATGTCTAAAATAAAGTTTGGAGTATGCCTAGAGGTTAAATTTACTATCTTTAACAGTTTCATGGGCGTAGCTCTCAAAAATTGACAAGGGGGTAGCAATCATAAAGTGGTTTTTTTTATGTAAATTTTTGCTATGGGGATGTTTAATGTAAAGTTTGGATTAAGCCTAGAGGTTAAATTTACTATCTTTAACAGTTTCATGGCCGTGACCACCAAAATGGTCAGGTGGGTAACAATCGTAAAAGTGATTTTCAAGTATATTTTTGCTATGGGCATGTTTAATGTAAAGTTTGGAGTAAGCCTTGCGTGTAAATTTACTATTTTTATCGATTTCATGGGCGTAACCACCAAAAATGGGTAAGGGGGTAACAATCATAAAAGTGATTTTTAACTAAAATCTTGTCTTTTAGTGGGGTTATGTTAGAGGTGTAACCTACGTGTTTGGTAATACTTTCGTTTAGTAGAGTTATACCAGGGGACATAACTTTCATGGTTTTCGGTACTTTTCTTAGCAGAGTTGTGACAGGGGGTTTAACTTTTATGCTTTGTCGTACTTATCTTACCAGAGTTGTGATGGGGCGTGAACTTTAACTTTAGTCTTTCAATGTGATGTTTTTAGTGTGTATGGGGTTTTCTATGGTTGTCTGAATATTTTCATAAATCATTTAGACACAGTTGTAACTATCATCATGTGCAAAATTTTTTACTAAATTAGAATTATTTATTAGGATTTTCTCAGGTGTATTAAAGTCTTTCCTTGAAAAGTGTACACTTTGTTATTGTATCATTGGTCAAAATCTATTTTTAGAAACTTATCAGGTCAAAATCAAGACATACTAGACAGCCTGCATTTTCAACTTTTTGCTTATGAGATGAGATTTTTGTGTTTTGGGGTTAAATCATTTTGTCTTTTGGACTTTGGGTCTAGCTTTTTGTATGGTTTTGTGTCCAAATTTGTGAGTATAAGTCGAAATTTTAGAGCTTGGTGTTACATTAATTGTCTTTTGGAGTAACATTTTGGGCTTTGAATATCCCTTTTTGGTCTTTCGTGTATAACTATTTTGAGTTTGGGTTGTCTTTTTGACAAACTTGTGGACTTTGTATATAACTATTTGGTCTTTCGTGTCTAACTATTTTGACTTTGGGTCTAAATTTTGTAGGGTTTTGTGTCCAAGTTTGTGAGTATGAGTCGAAATGTTAGGGCTTGTTGTTACATTAGTTGTCTTTTGGAGTAACA
This sequence comes from Megaustenia siamemsis, assembly GCA_032433765.1. Taxonomy (NCBI): domain Eukaryota; kingdom Metazoa; phylum Mollusca; class Gastropoda; order Stylommatophora; family Ariophantidae; genus Megaustenia; species Megaustenia siamemsis. The sequence goes on along the minus strand of JAVIAB010000051.1, from coordinate 43,981,319 downwards.
TTTTGGCCTTTGAATATACCTTTGTGGTCTTTCGTCTAACTATTTTTACTTTGGGACTAAATTTTTATTGTTTTGAGTTCAACTTTTTGGTTATGAGACGAAATTTTGGGGTTAAGTGTTACATTAGTTGTCTTTTGGCGTAACTTTTTGGACTTTGCATATTCATTTTTTTGAGCTTTGCGTCTAACTATTTTGAGTTTGGGTTGTCTTTTTTGACAAACTTTTGGATTTGAATATAATATTTACGACTTTTGTGATGAACTAGTATCACTTTGGACTAAATTTTTAGGGTTTTGAGTTCATTTTTATGGTTATGAGACGAAATTTTGGGGTTAAGTGTTACATTAGTTGTCTTTTGGAGTAACTTTTTGGACTTTGCATATACATTTTTGAGCTTTGGATCTAACTATTTTGAGTTTGGGTTGTCTTTTTAACAAACTTTGGATTTGAATATAACATTTACGACTTTTGTGTCGAACTAGTATCACTTTGGGACTAAATTTTTTAGGGTTTTGAGTGCAAATTTTGGTTAGGTTACGAAACGTTGGGGTTTAGTGTTACATTATTTGTCTTTTGGCGTAACTTTTTGGACTTTGCATATACCTTTTTGACCTTTCGTGTCTAACTATTTTGAGTTTATGTTGTCTTTTTGACAAACTTTTGAGTTTGGGTTGTCTTTTTGAAAAACTTTTGGATTTGAATATAACATTTACGACTTTTGTGTAGAACTAGTATCACTTTGGGACTAAATTTTTTTAGGGTTTTGCGTCAAAGTTTGTGACTATGAGTCGAAATTTTAGGGTCTAGACCTACGTTTTCTTACCTGTAATGTTCACTTTTACTGTTGTCTGTCATTCGATCAAGGAATAAATATATGGAAATTCAAATAAATTAGGTTAAATACAAGACTAAAATTTCCCAACTTGCTTGTTGAGTCAGTCGAATAAAAGTCGTCGTCTGTTAATTTGAACGTCGTCCCCTGCTCTACGTCAACTTTCACTACTACAACTTCTACACCAACTACGTCTACAACTACAACTTCCACAACTTTCACTACTACAACTTCTACAACCAACTACCTCCACAACCAACTACCTCTACAACTACAACTTCCACAACCAACTACCTCTACAACCAACTACCTCCACAACCAACTACCTCCACAATTACAACTTCCACAACCAACTACCTCTACAACTACAAATTCTACAACCAATTACCTCTACAACCACAACTTCCACAACCATCTACCTCTACAACTAGCACTTCTACAACCAACTACCTCTACAACTACAACGTCCACAACCAACTACCTCTACAACTACAACTTCCACAACCAACTACCGCTTCAACTACAACTTCCACAACAAACTATCTCAACCTCTGCAACGTCCGCAACCAACTACCTCTACAACTACAACTACAACTTCCTCAACCAACTTACTCTTCAACTACAACTTCCACAACCAACTACCTATACAACTACAGCTTCCACAACCAACTACCTCTACAACTACAGCTTCCACAACCAACTACCTCTACAACTACAGCTTCCACAACCAACTACCTCTACAACTACAACTTCCACAACCAACTACCTATACAACTACAGCTTCCACAACCAACTACCTCTACAACTACAACTTCCACAACCAACTACCTCTACAACTACAGCTTCCACAATCAACTACCTCTACAACTACAACTTCCACAACCAACTACCTATACAACTACAGCTTCCACAACCAACTACCTATACATCTACAGCTTCCACAACAAACTACCTATACAACTACAGCTTCCACAACCAACTACCTCTACAACTACAGCTTCCACAACCAACTACCTCTACAACTTCTACAACAACTACAACTACAACTTCTACTACTACAAAAAGCGTACACTAAACGAACGCCAGGTCTTTTTAAACTAGAGTACGAAGGGACAGATCTTGTTAGTTTATGTAGTAAGACGTACCATTGTAGTGGGGATTACGATAAAATCAGTTGTAAATGGTTAAGCAAGCAGCACAACAAATTAGATAAAGATGTGTTTTTAGAGGTTCTCGCCACGCAAAAGGCCAAGGGTGGGAAAAATGTATGTTTCAAAGTCTGAAATAATTCCATATTTTCCTACAGTCAAACAAGAAATGCTCTTCCCTATTTCTATATAAAACGAAAGGTAGCTGATGATAACGTCTCGACTACGCCTTTAGATATTTAACTCTTTACACTGCCAGTTTAGACTACCCAGCAACCTCTATCAGTTTCACACCTTAAGATTCATTTATGACATAGAGCTAAGCAGATACCCAACTACATAGCTATAAATAAATGTTATCCTTGTACTATATATTTACTTCGTGTACTAAATATTTTTGTAATGTTATATAATATCCACTGTATGTTAGACACATATTGAGATAATAAAAGAATAAAATATATCTTTGTCTTCTGTTTTATATTGCTCGTTTTTCATTGATGTTGTATAATCTACTAACCTATCACTATCGCTCAAGTACACCACGCACTCCAAAGTCAGCACACACCAGACATAAACAGGGCACTTCCGGGGTCACCGGGACTAGAGGTCAACATCCCGACACGAAATGTCATGGTTAACTCCCCCTGTCTCTCATGTACATGTGGTGCGCTGCACATCACACTATATATCTTTGTTAATTTACGGGCCAAATGATAAACAAATGGACCATGCTATACTACTTTCGTATATATATATATCATTCTTTTCTGATATTATGACTCGTTATATGCCATTCTCTCCAAATATTGTGATTCATACATGTTCTTCTTCTGTTATTACGATTCGTTATATGTCATTCTTTCCAAATATTGTGATCCATATATATGTCATTCTCTTCTAATATCATGACTTGCCATATGTCATTCTCTTCACTTATTATGGATAGTTATATATCATTTTCTTGTGATTATTATTGTGACTCGTTATGTGTTATTCTCTTCAGTTATTCTTCTTCCTCTTCTACCTTTTTAGCTCCCAGTGGAGCATAGGTCTTCAACAAACACTTTCCAAGTCGCTCTGTTTTTTGCCATTCTTTTAAGATCATTCCATGTCTTCCCCATCATCTTCATCTCTGCTTCTATCTGTTTTCTCCAAGAATTACTTGGTCTTCCTCTTTGTCTTTTACCCTGGGGATTCCAAAAAAGGCCTGTTGTGTAATACTCTCAGTTGGCTTCCTCAGTGTGTGTCCTATCCAGCGCCATCGTCTTCGCTGTATCTCTTTATCCACTGGTGTTTGACTGGTACATTTCCATAATTCTATGTTAGTGATTTTGTCCTGCCATTTCCATCCTTTTATCCTGCGGAAACATCTATTAATGAAAGTCTGTATCTTTGTGATTGTCAATTTTGTTGTTCTCCATGTTTCACAACCATATAATATGACCGCCTTAACATTGGAGTTGACAATTTTTATTTTTGTATTTAACCTAATTTCTTTGGATTTCCGTATGTTTCTCTTCAGTTATAATGGCTCTCTAAATGTCATTATCTTCGGATATAAAAATTTACTACGTCTCATTTAATGAGGTGATTATACCTGATTGTACGTGACTTTCTTCACTCATAACTGACTACATGTCACGCTCGTCTACTATTATTACTTGCTGCTTGTCACGCTCTTCTGCTATTATTACTTGCTGCTTGGCACGCTCTTCTGTTATTATTACTTGCTGCTTGTCACGCTCTTCTGTTATTATTACTTGCTGCTTGTCACGCTCTTCTGTTATTATTACTTGCTACGTGTCACGCTCTTCTGCTATTATTACTTGCTACTTGTCACGCTCTTC
>JAVIAB010000051.1:43724989-43972489 GCA_032433765.1 Megaustenia siamemsis | reverse complement strand
CATATATGAACTGTTGATGTCGTACCTACTGGAAACTTTAAAACGGATTGCTGGTCGGCCGTTAGGTCGCGTGCTTGTTATCATCTCGCTATAAAGATTGTCTTTTTGGGGGTGATACGTGTCACACCCATCCGTCAAGAGACGTTGCTTTAGCGGGGGTAGATATGTTTACTGTTTTTGCTGTATTTAAAACAGAAATCTCGGATGCAGTATAGCGCCTTCTGATGATCAGGATTCTTCTTAGACAACAGAGGGAAATTGACGTGATGTTCTTGATGAGCATACAATGTCTATGTCTCACTGACGTATAAGAAAATACAGAGAACTTTAAGTTTAATGATTTTAATGAATGTATTGTTTTCCAATACTACTTTTAGCTGCGTAGATATTACCGCTGATGTTTTTGTACGAGTGACGAACACAACGTGAACAGAACGGTAAAAAAGTTGTCTACAGTAACATTTGTCCTTAACACTTTATGTAATGACTCAAATATGTAATCTTGATCACGTTCCAAAAATGGTTAAAACAATTCCTTAGTTACTCTTCACAAATATATCTGGATTTTATCTTCCACACGTCTAAGAGTCACAACACATAAATACTTGATATGGCCATCATTGAATCGATGAAACTCAATATCGTAACAAGTCGGCTTAAACTGTCTAAGGCAACTGCCGATAGATTGACACTATCCAAGTTCTGTAAAATCTACCACAAAACAACACACACGATATCTAACTTCTGTGATTTGTTCTCTTCAGAAATGTCTCACAAGGTCTTGGACGAAATGTAATGTATAATTTAGAAACAATCGCATCTAATCTCTACTAAAAATGAAGAGAATGAAGCAAATCTTCAACTGAACTCAACACTTATCTCTGCCACGTACCGTAGACTGCAGTAAAATATTAATTTATATTAACATATGCTAATCTAGAATAATAATGCGTCATCAACTCTATCTACTGTGAATCGTGTATACCTCTCTAGCTCAAAATAATCCCGCACTTAACTTCGTTAGTTTGTTTGCAGCCTTCTTAAATAGCGAGCCCAGCCAAGTTTGGTCTATTGACATATTGGCTATTCTCTGTTGGTCAGTTACTGTATAACATTCACTTGGCTGAACAATTGCCAACGGTTTGGCTCTCATCTGATCAATAGACAAGGTTATTTTTGTCAATATCATATGGGTGCAAAATTTGTCATGCCTCACGTTGGTAGGATAGAACAGGTGTGTTCCTTGACAATATTTGTCAGGTGATAAGTTTGACCTAATTACTTATCTACATTATGTTGGATGAGCTGACACCACCACATTTACCAATGCGTCTGTTGATTCCAATATCAAGGGAAAGCGTATCATTAATTCAGGAATAAAGGTATGTATATATTGAAGACTAATGAAAGCCTTGTCTTTAATACTAATTTTGTGGGCCATGCTAACGCGTTGGCACATAGTCTTCGTTTCGGAAAGGCTGATTATTAATCCTAATTCCGTGCATACATTTGCAAACACTGTATATACTGTAAGGCTGTTAGACGCTCGTAACAAGCGATTATAATAATAGCTTCAAGAAAGAGCGGTTGCATAACCGCAACTTTAACCGCAAAGTAACCGTAAATTCTGTTTCTAAAATATCAACGGGTACCACAGATGAAATAGCTCTGAAGAGAATCAAACTCGCATTAAAGACTTATCCTTCAAGAAACTAGAAGTACCCTTTCTGCTACCATAAAAATGCATTCGGATACCGAAAAGTATCCATTTTGCTCTCGCCCCTACTTTATCTTCCACATAAAGTATATTATCCGATATCTTCCCCTACCATTTCTGTCAATGTGTTTATCCTTTTGTCCCCGCTTACTTCCTTTCTGTCACCGCATCCATCTTTTCTCTTACAGTATTTGTCCTTTCTTGCAATACTTGTATCCTTCCTTTCACTATTTTTATCCGTTCTATTATAGAAGTAATGGTAACAACAAAGAAAAAGACATCACCTCAGTAAAAAATAAAGACAAGTGGAACAATATTAAAACAGGTAAATGAATTTAAATATTTGGGAACTTAGTTAACCTCAGACGGAAGATGTACAAAAGAGGTGAGATGCAGAATGGCTCAGGCAAAAGCAGCTTTCCATAAAATGAGGAAGATACTATGCAATCCATTTTTGAATAAAAAGAGTTCTCAAATGTTATGTAGAGCCAGTCTTAACATATGGATGTGAATCATGGACAATAGGACAACAGACAAGAAAATCACTGGAGTCTGTAGAAATGTGGTTTTACAGAAGAATATTGAGAGTAACGTGGACATCTAAGAAGAGTAATATAAATGTTCTGAAAGAGGTCAAAGCAAAAAGAGAGCTAATTTACAATATTAGGAAGAAACAATCATAATTTTTTGGCCATGTAATGAGAAGAGAACAACTGGAATATATTGTAACAACTGGAAAAATTGAGGGACGAAGAGATAGAGGGAAACAAAGAGAAAAGATACCAGACAGCTTAAAAGAATGGCTTGGCAAAAGGTCAACAACAGAAATGATAAAGAACTGTCGAGATCGAAAGTTGTGGCCTATCTGAAACAGTACCTATCCTTTCTGCTACCGTCTCAATCCTCTCTACCACAATGTCTATCCTGTCTTCCGCAGAATTTACCTCATCTGAAACAGGGTCTATCCTTTCAGCTACAGTATCTACCCTTTCGGTCACAGCCTCCACGTCTATCCTTTCAGCTACAATATCTACCCTTTCGGTCACAGCCTCCGCGTCTATCCTTTCAGCTACAGTATCTACCCTTACGGTCACAGCCTCCGCGTCTATCCTTTCAGCTACAGTATCTACCCTTTCGGTCACAGCCTCCGCGTCTATCCTTTCAGCTACAATATCTACCCTTTCGGTCACAGCCTCCGCGTCTATCCTTTCAGCTACAGCATCTACCCTTTCGGTCACAGCCTCCGCGTCTATCCTTTCAGCTACAGTATCTACCCTTTCGGTCACAGCCTCCGCGTCTATCCTTTTGATTAGTCTCCGCATCAATCCTTTTGGTGACTGTGTTTTCGGGACCACGTCGACCATCAGCTGCCAACATCGAGCAGAGGCTACTTACTCTTCTGTTCCAGGGATTAGTCCTCGTACCAATCGAGTATGCCCTGGCAATACTTACTGTCAGTACGACTCAAATTGATAGGCTGGAGAAAATACAAAATGAAGCCATGCGCATTATCCTGGGATGTACGAGGGACACTCCCTGTGTAGCAATGAGGTATCTTCTTGACTTTCCAACCATGGATGACAGAATCAAGATCTGGAGAGCAAGAGCATACCTGAAGATTAGTACAGATACAGAGCATCCATTGCACCACGTGCTCAACACAGAGAAAGGTGACAGGCTAAAAAGAGGCAAATCATGGGTGGGCCGAGCAGAAGATGTCATCAAACAGGTTTGTGGGCTTACCAATATCAGCGTTGGTGAGGAGTGGATACCGGTGCCTACGTCATTCAAGGGGACTTTCTCGTGTATTGTCACACTCGATAGGAAAAGTAGGGAACAGAACCCGGTCGTGGTTAATGCTGAGGTCAACGGTCTCATCTGCGATAACACCGAAGAGAAAGATGCAGTCATCTATACAGACGGATCTGTAAGACGACACCAAAGAAGTGCATGGGCATTTACAGCACGCTCGGCAGGCAGAATAGTCTACGAAGACAGTGGTGCATACGTCGTGACCACGAGTAGCATGACAATGGAAGCGATGGCAGTGACCAAGGCATTCAAATGGTTAGAGTCACAAGACTACACCCACGCATGTATACTGAGTGATTCGCTGAGCATGATAAAAAAGTGGAGGCGGGCTCTGTACGCATGCAATGGGTCGAGTCGTTGCAGAAATCCAAAATACGTACGGTCACCTTTGTCTATATCCCTGGACATGAGGGAGTACGGGGAAATGAAAGGGCGGACACGTTGGCTAGCTGCGCTGTCGTTGAGGACAGGCAACCAATGGATCGGGCGGACATCATCAATGCCCTCCGAGATGTGGGAAGAGCACAGGACTTCGACAAACACAGATCCACGTCACTTCTTCGGATGATGGAAATGGGAGTTAAGTTGGGCACAGCCAGAAATGAGACACTTAGTGGCCGTGTAAGAAGACTTATCAACCAACATAGAACTGGAGTCGTCAGTCGCTGGACACTGAGGGAATTGCTGAGGAGGGGATCTGATCACCTATGGACATGTTCGGAGTGCAATGATGATAACCCGCAAATAACTCAATAAATCAATAATTCTTTCGGTCACAGCCTCCGCGTCTATCCTTTCGATTAGTCTCCGCATCAATCCTTTTGGTCACAGCCTCCGCGTCTATCCTTTCGATTAGTCTCCGCATCAATCCTTTTGGTCACAGCCTCCGCGTCTATCCTTTCGATTAGTCTCCGCATCAATCCTTTAGTCAAAGCGAACACGGCTATCCTTTTTGTAACTGCGAACACGCATATCGTTTCTATCCCAGCAATGCACCTTTCCATTCTGTCACCAGTCATTGCATCTATTCTTAAGGTCACAGCATCCTCATCTATCCTTTCTATTCCAACCTTCTCTCCTATCCTTTCTGTCAGTCTAAAATTCTATCACTTCTGTCACAGTCTAAAATGCTATCACTTCTGTCACAGCATAAAATCACATCAATTCTGTCATTGCATAGCATCTATTTTTTTTCTGGTACAGCCTCCTCATCTATTCATCCTACACAGTCTCCTCATCTATTCATCCTTCACAGTCTCCTCATCTATTCATTCTGCCCATCTTCCTCATCTATTCATCCTTCACAGCCTTATTCTCTTTTGTTTATCTTCAGTCACATCAATTGTTCATTCTGCCCTAACCTTCTAACCATCCTTTCAGTCACAGTCACTACATCTATCCTTTCTGTCATAGTCACTGCATCTAGTCTTTCAGTCACAGTCACTGCATCTATTATTCTACGTTTATCCTTTCTGTCACAGTCACTGCATCTATTATTCTACGTTTATCCTTTCTGTCGCAGTCACTGTATCTATTATTCTACGTTTATCCTTTCTGTCGCAGTCACTGTATCTATTATTCTACGTTTATCCTTTCTGTCGCAGTCACTGCATCTATTATTCTACGTTTATCCTTTCAGTCACAGTCACTGCATCTATTATTCTACGTTTATCCTTTCAGTCACAGTCACTGCATCTATTATTCTACGTTTATCCTTTCTGTCGCAGTCACTGCATCTATTATTCTACGTTTATCCTTTCTGTCGCAATCACTGCATCTATTATTCTACGTTTATCATTTCTGTCATAGTCACTGCACCTATCTTTCTACGTTTATCCTTTCTGTCGCAGTCACTGCATCTATTATTCTACGTTTATCCTTTCTGTCATAGTCACTGCACCTATCTTTCTACGTTTATCCTTTCTGTCATAGTCACTGCACCTATCTTTCTACGTTTATCCTTTCTGTCGCAGTCACTGCACCTATCTTTCTACGTTTATCCTTTCTGTCATAGTCACTGTATCTATTATTCTACGTTTATCCTTTCTGTCGCAGTCACTGCATCTATTATTCTACGTTTATCCTTTCTGTCATAGTCACTGTATCTATTATTCTACGTTTATCCTTTCTGTCGCAGTCACTGTATCTATTATTCTACGTTTATCCTTTCTGTCATAGTCACTGCACCTATCTTTCTACGTTTATCCTTTCTGTCATAGTCACTGCACCTATCTTTCTACGTTTATCCTTTCTGTCGCAGTCACTGCACCTATCTTTCTACGTTTATCCTTTCTGTCATAGTCACTGCACCTATCTTTCTACGTTTATCCTTTCTGTCGCAGTCACTGTATCTATTATTCTACGTTTATCCTTTCTGTCATAGTCACTGCACCTATCTTTCTACGTTTATCCTTTCTGTCGCAGTCACTGTATCTATTATTCTACGTTTATCCTTTCTGTCATAGTCACTGCACCTATCTTTCTACGTTTATCCTTTCTGTCGCAGTCACTGCATATATTCTTTCTGTCGCAGTCACTGCATCTATCCTTTCAGTTACAGTCACTGCATCTATCCTTTCTGTCGCAGTCACTGCATTATCCTATCAGTTACAGTCACTGCATCTATCCTTTATGTCGTAATCACTGCATCTATCCTTTATGTCGTAATCACTGCATCTATCCTTTATGTCGTAATCACTGCATCTATCCTTTATGTCGTAATCACTGCATCTATCCTTTATGTCGTAATCACTGCATCTATCCATCCTTTCTGTTGCAGTTACTGCATCTATCCTTTCCGTCACAGTCACTGCATCTATCTGTTTATCCTTTCTGACACTGCATCTATCCTTTCTGTCACTGTGTTTATCCTTTCTATTTTTGTGTCTCTATTTTCTGGCAGCGTCTGTCTTTTCGGGACTCTGTCCATCGTTTCTGACACAACACCTTATCTTTGTGCAACTGTATTTTCTGTCTTTGTGTTTATACTTTCTGGCTGCGTCTATTTTTTTGGCGCTGCATCCATCGCTACTGTCTGTGCATTTATCTTTCTGCCACTGCGTTTATCCTTTCTGTCTTTGTGTCTATACTTTCTGTCTTTGTGTTTATACTTTATGTCTTTGTGTCTATACTTTCTGTCTTTGTGTCTATACTTTCTGTCTTTGTGTCTATACTTTTGTCTTTGTGTCTATACTTTCTGGCTGCGATGTCTTTTCGGCACTGTGTCTATAGTTTATGTCACTGCATCCATCGTTTCTTTCACTGAGTTTATACTTTCTAACATTGTATCTATCCCCTCTGTCACGAAGTTTATCCTGTCTGTTTTTGTGTTTATACTTTCTGGTAGCGTCTGTCTGCTCAGCAGTGTGTCCGCCATTTTTGTCACTGCATCCTATCTTCCAGTCACTGCATCTTACCTTTATGTCACTGAATCCTATCTTCCTGTCACTGCATCTTATCTTTCTTTCACTTCGTATATCCTTTTTCCACCATGTTTTTCCTATTATCAGCTGCATGATGTCATAGTGATATAGTGGAAAGTTCTGCGCAAGGTTTACCTCAGGAAGTGACGTCAACGTTGAAGCCTCTATGAAACAGCCTGTCTTTTTAGTTTTTTATTTACTTTCTTTTTCCTGGGCACAGAGCACCAGCTTGACCTAGATGAGCAGCATCTGTGTCGGGATTCATTTATCAAGCAAGGGTGAAACGTGTCCAGAATTATCACCTTCAGCAATTAGAAGTAGCATAAAGATGCTACGATTTTCTTGTCTCTTCTGTTTCTGTATAACTGCATCTATCCTGTGTAATATGGGTCTGAAATAGATCCTTAAGTCTGTTTGACAATATCAAAATTCATCTTGCCAAGTTATTTTAATCCATTCATTGAGTGCCGCCTCCCCATCGAAGGTTGGCTACCGTGGAGCGCCATTCCGTTCTGTTTCTTGTTTTAATGGTCAAGATTGCCATAGGCTGACTTGTCCATCTTTTGATGTTACTCGTCCATGTTAGTCTCGGTGAGCCTCTGCCACTTTTACCTTGTACTTCCCCTTCCAAGATTACTTTTAGTAGGCTGCTGTGTCTTTTAACATGCCCTAAAAATCTCATTTGTCTTGTTTGAATTGTATTTAGTAGTTCTCTTTTCATTTTAGGTTGTTTTAAGACTTCATAGTTTGTTTTCTTTTCTTTCCATCCAATTCTTCCTATTCTTCTAAAAATCCACAATTTCTTTTGGTCTAATGTCCATGTTTGTTCCCCCTACTGGAATATTGAGAAGATATTGTATTTTGCTGTTATTAGTTTTAGTCCTGGTGTTATTTGTTTTGATGTTAGTATATTTTTCATGGCATTAGAATAACTTTTTGCCATTCTTATTCTTTTATTTATTTCAGTTTTAGTTTTTTCATCACTGCTTATAGTATGTCCAAGATAGCTGTAACTCTGTTATTTTATAAACAAAATTACGTTAGGAACTAAATAGTATATAAACATATGATACTGTAACTGTATAAATCAAGTTATTCAATTCACATTCAGTTATGAATAGATTACATTACCGGCGCCTGGTATTTGTAATCAGATTCTGTGTCTGATCTTTATCCGATTATGTATTATTATATATTAAATAGAAAATTATGTTATTGTTAAACCCAAACTACTGAAAGTGATTTATCCTTGTCCCACTCTACTTTAAAAAAAAATTATAAATAGAAGCATACAAGAAAGTTAGCTTAAGAACAAAAAGCAGCAATTTACTACAAATTATGTGCCTTTACAATACAGTGTATACCTGTTTATTGTGAAATATAAGGAAAGAAGGAGGTCGAAGGCGTGCATAAAGAACAACTCAAACACTGGTAGTCAACGACCAAAATTTTTCAGAAATGAAAACGGTTTCAGCTATATTTTGGGGAGCAGAAAACAACGACATTTACAATTCAGCTTGACTCCGCTGTATGCGATATACGAGTACGGTACGAGTACAATAAGTACAATCTCTATTATGTATTGTGGGTTTATATATACATGTTTGTAAAGCAACTCTTGTGGGATAATTTGTGCCAGTGACTGTAAAAACTTGACTGGAAATAGATGATGCTTGCATCACTTCTCTGTATAAACAGCATAGCCTCATAACTAAACTGCATTAATTGAACATAGTTTTGTGCATCTTTTCCTATCAAATGTAGTTCAGAATTGCCTAGACGCATGCGATAAGTGCAAATAATTTCTGGTATATTTGTGATGAAGTGTCATTTGTATAATAAAAACTAAATATTATTGCAGTGAACGTCCACAACTAGTCTTATTGCTGCAAATTAGAAAATCGGGATAAGCGTTAGGCGCCGCACATATCTGGCAATACATGCGCACTAAATCTTAAACGGTGGTTCAGTAGCAAATGCCTTTAGCAGTAGCAATGATTTGGAGAAGGCTCACTGATCATATCAACAATAATTACTTTTGTATTGTCACTCAAATATGGAGAAGAGTGTCGAAGAAACAAATTGGAGCTGTGAAATATCCAAACATTCTCTCCGCAATACGTCATGTACTACATGACGATGCTCTACCAGTTCTCACAGGGCCAACAATATTTTCAGCTGATTCGTTTCGTTTGTGGAGGAAGTTAAAGAGGCCTGTGGTCTCGAACCATCAACTTCGCACGAACCAGATTATGTCCACTTTACCTCAGCTAGACCAATCCTAATAACACAGGAAACTAAATGACCCTGTCAGATATATGAATTTACCAAACATAAAGAAGGACTTTTGTGTTCAAGACTGCAACACTGGAGTCTCCTGGCAAATTAATTCGTGTAATTTGGGACCGTCAAAAACATCTCGGCATTCTTTTTTTTAATTTTTATTTTCAAAAAGTACTTCCGGTTTCAAGATAGTGGTATAGAGTTTGTATTCCGCGAAACGCTGTCGGTTTTGTGTTTGGAGACTGATTAATTTCAGCTCTCTAATGTAGATAGCTTTGTTCAAGTCAGCCGGAAATCCACTTTACGGATTCGTGGAGGTACTACAGAGTTCGTGCACCAGATTGCAGACTTTTCAATGAATCAGGCGATGTGAATATGACGTCCCTTGTCATCAAGCTCGGGATGCGTACATTGGCATAGCTTTGAAGGTTCTATAGCCGCCATTAGACCTGTTAATCGGCAGCTGTCTTATGCTTCCAGCTCTCTCGGGTGGATCGCTGTGCCAGTTCAACTAAAGTTTCTACTTAAGGATTCTGTACCAGCGCTACGGTGTTCGTGCACCTGCCTGCGGTCTTTTCGGTGGGTCAAGCTTTGTGGGTACATCCATTGTTGACATATGTTGCGTGTGCTACGTCATACTGGAATATGTGGCTTTGCAATGGACGGTTCATTTATACCCGAAGCTCTAAATTAGGTTTTGGCAAAATGAAGATTCTGATAATGTTTTCATTAATTTGCAGCATTGGTGCTACTACCGGATCTTCGAGTCCGGAGGAATATTTAAATTCAAGAGAGCTACAGCGAGAACGAGGGAGGATTTATATCTCTCAGTCTTTTAAGACTTGGGGATTTGCTGAGGATCTGATCTAAGTCCATAATTGTTCGCTCTGCGAGGAAGATAATCAGACGACTAAATTGAACTATTTCGAAGAGGGCGATCGTTGTGCGGTCTACAACACTTAGTTTTATAGCAACCCTCAAGATCAAATACAAATCACATGATTGGGGGCGTTTCATCGATTCCCCTATGACAGTGCATAATGGTAACGTTTTACTTCAAAAAACTTAAATAGCATTTGAAGTGTATAAACTACGATCAGCAATTTTAGATTTTATAGTGGACACACCGAGTGGTTGGGATAGGCGTACATGAAATGATAATTACATAAACAATGATTGATCGATCTGGCAGTCATAGCAGCAATGCAGTAAGAATGTCACATTCAGCACTTGAAGACAGCATTAAGATTGTGTTGTCGCCCTTGCACATTAAATCGGTTCTCATGGAAAACGCTGTCGTGACGATAGTTAAAACAAGAGAGACTTCCCTGTACCTCGCCAGGAAATGTCTACAAGTGAGTCAAGCTAAAGTTCGTTCGTTCGTTCGCTTTCGTCAGCTTTGACCTCTGACGAAGTCCCACCCACCCAATTTTGTGGGACTGAATTTTGCGTGTAAAGTCTGTTTTATCCCATTACAGGATGCCCCTCGCCATGCAGGCAGATTTACTCCGACTTCAGAGGTACTAATTTTAGGGAATTAGTAAAACCAGGTGTCCTCGCCAGGGTACGAACCCCGGCTGTTGCCGTGGTAAGCCAACCGCCTATCGATTGCGCTAACCGGACACCCAAGCTAAAGTAAAAGGAGTATTTGTTGATCACCAAGTTCGTATAATTTATTGCAGATGACGACTTCCTTCACGTGTTGCATGGCAAGGAAAAGGCTGCTTGAGTTGCGTTCCAGTCAGAGGTCAAAACTTGGTATTAGAAACAGAGCAGATAACACTTTAGAGACATTTTAGAAAATATTCTTCTGATGCACTTAATTGCAATATGTATTTGAAGATTAATTTCTTGCAATTCTCTCGGTTTAATTTCACCAAACTGGAGCAGTGAGCGATGTGCATGGCGAGTACTTCATCAAGAAATTGCTGCAATGAAGACAAGAATCAGGGCAAGTGGAACCCATCAATGCTTGCAGATTACTGTCACACAAAGAGACAAGTGGTTTGCTTGAATATAAGAAACAAGTGAAGAGTCATCGAACAGACATTGAATTATGATTGAATAGGTAGAAATGTTCAATTTAAAAACATGTTACGTGAAATTTAAATGCTGCTTTGTTCTTTTAATTTTTTTTTTTAAATATCAATTAAATGAGAATGTAACTACAAATTATATCAAGACAAAGTAGAAGAGGGAGCCACGATAGCTCAGTGGTTAGTGAACTGGACTACAAAGGACAAGAGGTAGGTTTCGATCCCAACCGACGGCCCTCCGGTTCACCCAGCTTTTAATGGGTACCGGATTTTTTTCTGGGAAAGTAAAGCGGCACGGGCGTAATACCGACCACATTACTCTAAAAAATCATGTGCTGAAGGTCTGTAAAATGTATGGTCACTAACACCATATTCCATATACGCCACTTGGCGTGACGGGGGTACTTTACTTTTTACAAAGTAGAAGAACTAGCTTTTCACCCATGAGAATTAAAGGGCTTGCATTATTCACATTAGTCCGGCGGACATTTGTTAACACCATTGTAACAAGAACCAACTGATGAAGTTCATTATAATATTTGAAATTAGCAAATCAAAATAATTAAGAAATGGCTGAATTAATTTCTGAAACAAACAAGGTTTGAAAATATGTAGACTAGGGATTGATGGTAGAAGTTGAAACTGTAAATTAATATAGATGTATACAGTTTAAAAGAAGGGGGAACAGCAACAAGTACCGATATTCCCAAGACAAGATCCGCACTAAATCTCAAGAGAGAATAACAAACTACCGTCTGTATCTTCTGCTTCTGGCTTCATAGAGGACTTGGGTGTGCTGTATCGCTATTTTACAACATATTTGTATCTATTGATCCGACACTACCGTCTCTAATATAGGTAGATTTTTACCGCTTTTTAATTTAGCATGGAAGCAACAATTTTGGCCTACTTTCGACTTTCAGCTGACAATGCCTCTTTAAAATAGCCAGAGTGCACACGAGATATCATGTATTTCTATGTTAAGGCTAGATATCGAATCTCACTACTTAGAGATCAGGGACGGATAAAGTCACGAAAAAGCCTCGATTACAAGGGAGACAACTCTGTAGGTGGATTAAAACTGTGGACCTTCTTGTTCAGAGACCGACATCTGAAATGAAGACCGTCTAGCCTCACCCAGCCCACTACAAGCTTCAGACTTTGATATTGACACAATACCACCTCCAGAGACTACAAACCACACAGAGACTATTTTGTAAATGCCAAGCCAGTCTTCAGATTCCTCATCATTTCCAACTAACATGCACGCATTATCAGAGGACATCACTTTATCTCATGAAAAACACGTGGCGATTAATCAAAGTGAAGACACGATGACAGCTTAATTCATAGTGTAGTTCTTCTCTCTGTGTTATGTGATGAGTATAAGGAAATGACTGTAATAGAAGACGAATGCTCAAGTAGTCGATTAACAATTGTCCGCTGCAATATGTCACGGTAATCACAGTAATTTATACATAAAACTTATCAGCATAAGCTGTTATTTTATTATTGGTATTACTAGGCCTAAATATTAACAAATGTTTCGCATTGATTCAGTTAATATAAAATAAATATCAACTACAGCAACTTTTAATCCACTAAGTTTTGACTTGACTCCCTTTGTTTCGCCAATGTTTCTGTTTGTTCACAACATCAGAGTCATTGTATTTTGTTAGCCTCTTACCGTATCACTGGTTTTCCCTCATTTAGTCTGAAAAAGTTTATGGCCAAAATACCTGACTTTTATGACGATCGCTATTATGTGTTTGTCATGTTGATGGCTTGTGGTGCTGTCTTTTTTTCAATCCCAGTTTTTTTTATGTTGTCTTAATTATATTTACACGAACAGCAGCATTGTGTCTATTTGATTAGTACGTGTTTTGTTTATGTCAACAAAACATCCAGATAACAAATAAGGAATGGCATTACGTCCGTCCTAACACTGACTTTCTATAATAAACTACTACTTGTGTCAGTTTGTCCATGAATTAAGAAAAAAATAAAGAAATTGAAATAAAACAAAATAAATTTTGAAGAACGCGCTGAAAGGTTTCCCCAAGAAGCAATGAAAACAGCTCCGTCTGGCTTGCTCATGGTAACGGGCAGTCGTGATCCAAGCTTGAGGCCGAGGGTTATTGATACAAAATACAAGTCGCTAGAAAGAAGAGCCCGCTAATGAGTCCTCCTTTACCCGAGGACTGGAATATTGAAAAGAAATTCCCCCTGAAAGGGATCTTGTTATAACGTCAGCCGCCGTTATCATATTGAGGTGCAGCGATTATGCCTAAATAAACAAGAATGGCGACAATAGTAAAGATGCCCGTAGGGTATGAACTGGGAATTCTCTAGTCGTTACCGGCCTCGAAGACCATATTTAATGATGTATCTGCTCTCTCTTCTCTCGGATTATTTGACTTGCCGGGATTTTACAAGACTATAAGAAACGTTATAATCTTATTCAATGTCTAATTTGCTTTTCAGATGAGCTTCGGGTGTTCACCAAGGATGCGAGTGAAGCGAGACGTGTGCTCTTCAGCTTTACTGCTTCGGAGACTGATCAAATGCCTTCACGGGTGGAAGATTTATTTTGAAGTAATAAAGCGCCAAGACTGGTGTTTGAGTGCGTCAGAGAACATGACACTGACAGTTTCCCAACACTTCTTCACGTTTATACCGTTAACTATTAATTTTCTAAATGGTGTGCTCGTTTGGGTAATACATCATCTCTTGTCACTCGGGGTTATTTTAGGTATTTATGTAAACAATGTTAAACAAGTTTAATACATTTTTTTTTAATCTGAGTGTTTTCCCCAGTAATTATATGTGGACATTTCTCTAAAATAATCAGACATTGCAAATCAATAAAAGTAATAATTTTGGGTATTTTAAATTCTCGATACCGTTGTTCCTTAATCCAACGTCTAATGATGAACAGCATTTTGATTATTTTTTTTTCCAGAGGGGCGGACTGCCAAAACAGATGAAATTATCTTATTTTTTTATGCAATTTTTAAACAAACGTGGGACTAAAGAGACTAAAGTGACTAAAATAATGTACAAGAGTAATGGTAGCTTAAAAATGAATGGTGTAATTAGAGCAATATATCATCATGTGAGCGAGTACAAAGTATGAACTAACATAGAAGAAATGACGGTTATTTGGTTAAAAGGCTTCTTGCAAGAAAATTGCAGCAAACGATGTCTTAGATGATTTCTGTCTTTGATGACAGACTTTAGTTCTTTACGTAGATTTTGTTGATGACATACATTTATATAATAACCTATGGTACACATAGTTAATTTTGTTTCCTATTTTTACTTCTCCTTTCACTAAAAGTAAGTTTCGGGGTAACAAAGTTTCATTAGATAGTTTTTTACGCCATACATTAGAGAGAGAGAGAGAGATAGAGAGAGAGAGAGAGAGAGAGAGAGAGAGAGAGTAATGAAAACGTTATACTTTCTGCTAGTGACAAAGAGATCTCGGAGTGTATAGCCCAGAGAACATAATTTTGTAAAAGAATTGACCGGGACATGAGGCGTAATACATGCCTTTTCCGGTACCCTCTTAAAAACTTAATTGTCTTGTTCCATATTCTGAAAATCAACATAGACAGCTTGTCACGTACACTGACAACCAACATAACCTGTCTTGTCACGTACACTGACAACCAACATAACTAGCCTTGTCCAGTACACTGACAACCAACATAACCAGCCTTGTCACGTACACTGACAACCAACATAACCAGCCTTGTCCCGTACACTGACAACCAACATAACCTGTCTTGTCACGTATACTGACAACTCACGAATTTTCGTTGTCCCGTACACTGACAACCAACATAACCTGCCTTGTCCCGTACACTGACAACCAACATAACTAGCCTTGTCCCGTACACTGACAACCAACATAACCACCCTTGTTCCGTATATGACAACCAACATAACCAGCTTTTTCCCGTATACTGACAACCAACATAACCAGTCTTATCCCGTACACTGACAACCAACATAACCAGCTTTTTCCCGTATACTGACAACCAACATAACCAGCTTTTTCCCGTATAATGACAACCAACATAACCAGTCTTATCCCGTACACTGACAACCAACATAACCAGCCTTATCCCGTACACTGACAACCAAACATAACTAGCCTTGTCCCGTACACTGACAACTAACATAACCACCCTTGTCCCGTACACTGACAACCAACATAACCAGTCTTATCCCGTACACTGACAACCAACATAACCAGCCTTGTCCCGTACACTGACAACAAACATAACCAGCCTTGTCCCGTACACTGACAACCAACATAACCAGTCTTATCCCGTACACTGACAACCAACATAACTAGCCTCGTCCCGTACACTGACAACCAACATAGCCAGTCTTATCACGTACACTGACAACCAACATAACCAGTCTTATCACGTACACTGACAACCAACATAACCAGTCTTATCATGTACACTGACAACCAGCATAACCAGTCTTATCACGTACACTGACAACCAACATAACCAGCCTTGTCCCGTACACTGACAACCAACATAACCAGCCTTGTCCCGTACACTGACAACCAACATAACCAGTCTTATCCCGTACACTGACAACCAACATAATCAGTCTTATCCCGTACACTGACAACCAACATAACCAGCCTTATCCCGTATACTGACAACCAGCATAACCAGCTTTTTCCCGTACACTGACAACCAACATAACTGGCCTTGTCCAGTACACTGACAACCAACATAACCTGCCTTATTCCGTACACTGACAACCAACATAACCTGCCTTATCCCGTACACTGACAACCAACATAACCAGTCTTATCCCGTACACTGACAACCAACATAACCAGCTTTTCCCGTACACTTACATCCAACATAACCCGCTCTAATCCCGTACACTGACAACCAACATAACCAGCCTCATCCCGTACACTCACAACCAACATAACCAGTCTTATCCCGTATACTGACAACCAACATAACCAGCCTTGTCCCGTATACTGACAACCAACATAACCAGCCTTATCCCGTACACTGACAACCAACATAACTAGCCTTGTCCCGTACACTGACAATCAACATAACCAGCCTTGTCCCGTACACTGACAACCAACATAACCAGCCTTGTACCGTTTACTGACAACTAACATAACCAGCCTTGTTCCGTATACTGACAACTAACATAACCAGCCTTGCACCGTATACTGACAACTAACATAACCGGCCTTGTTCCGTATATGACACCCAACATAATCAACCTTGTTCCGTGTACTGACAACCAACATAACCAGCCTTGTCCCGTACACTGATAACCAACATAACCAGCCTGGTCCCATACACTAACAACCAACATAACCAGCCTTGTCTCGTACACTGACAACCAACATAACCAGCCTGGTCCCATACACTGACAACCAACATAACCAGCCTTGTCTCGTACACTGACAACCAACATAACTAGCCTTGTCCCATACACTGACACCCAACATAATCAACCTTGTTCCGTGTACTGACAACCAACATAACCAGCCTTGTCCCATACACTGACAACCAACATAACCAGCCTTGTCCCATACACTGACAACCAACATAACCAGCCTTGTCCCATACACTGACAACCAACATAACCAGCCTTGTCCCATACACTGACAACCAACATAACTAGCCTTGTCCCGTACACTGACATCCAACATAACCAGCCTTGTCTCATATACTGACAACTCACAAACTTCCATTTTCCCAAAAATCAATCCAACAAACATGCCTTTCCCCGTACACTGACAACACCACTGCTTTCCAGTTACATCAGAAAGAAAAAAAGAAAAAGAAAAAAAAAAAAAACTGTTTCATGGATATTCTAACCCCAGTCGCTGTAATCAAAATAAACCGTTTGGATCGCACTTTTCTTTTTCTATGTAAAGTTGGGAATATCCTTGACTGCTGTTACAGTAAGATGCTGATTAAGCAAGTGGGTGTCATCTCCACGAAAAACTCCACGAAAAATTAAAGCAGCTTCACGAACATAATGTACATTAAAGCAGCTTCAAAAACATAACGAACATTAAAGCAGCTTCACAAACATAATGTACATTAAAGCAGCTTCACAAAAATAATGTACATTAAAGCAGCTTCACAAACATAACGAACATTAAAGCAGATTCACAAAAATAATGAACATTAAAACAGCGTCACAAACATAATGCACATTAAAGCAGCTTCACAAACATAATATACATTAAAGCAGCTTCACAAACATAATGAACGTTAAAGCAGCTTCACAAACATAATGTACATTAAAGCAGCGTCACAAACATACTGAACATTAAAGCAGCTTCACAAACAGAATGTAAATTAAAACAGCGCCACAAACATAATGTTCATTAAAACAGCTTCACAAACAAAATGTACATTAAGGCAGCGTCACAAACATAGTGTGCATTATAGCAGTTCTCTATTTTACCTACATTAAATGTACTTTGAGCAAAGTATTAACATTGTCATTGGTCACGACAACTTTACTTTATTTGCAAATGCATTTATTATCTATGCAGTTAGTACTCACCAGCGGAACCCTGCATCTAACGCAGTCAATCATCGACAGAATGTGCAACTATTGCTGCAGATTAATTTGAATATACAAATAGACAGAATGCATGAGTTAAACCTTACACAAACCCCCCCCCCCTTTTTTTCCCCTTTTCCCTCCACACTCACTCAAAAATAAAAATAATAAAATTAAAACCTCTCATTTAAATAAATCTTCCATTTAAAAATTTAATAAAATGCTTGATAAGCATGAGAGTCGTGATAGCTCAGTGGTTAGTGAACTGGACTACAAAGGACAAAAGGTAGGCTTCGATCCCAACCGACGGGTCCCGGTTCACCCATCCTTAAATGGGTACCTGGTTTTTTTTGTTGTGTGGGGAAAGTAAAGTGGCACGGACGGTAATACCGACCACATTACCCCAAAAATCATGTGCCGAAGGTTTATAAAAATTATGGTCACTAATACCATTTTCCCTGTGCCCCTTTTTGTGACGGGGCTCTTTTTATAGCAAATAGTTATATCTAACCGAAAAACCGGAACTAACTTCAATAAAAATATGAGTAAAACACAAATATAATTTGCCATTTGAAGACCCCCATAATACAAAATGGAAACTCAATGTAATAATATATGAGAACGCATATTTTCACTAATTTAATATGAACCTAAATGCAGGAAAATATCTGTGGACATATAACAAAGGAGTTGGGTGACCTACGTATTCAGTAGAGATCAAAAAAATTATCATAGTAGTGTTGAGTGATGTTGGTCCCTGCGGGAAGGTGAACGGGAGACAGACCAGAGACAGTGGAAAACATTGGAGGTACAGGCTCTGTTTGGGTCAGCGAATTATTTTAGGGGAAGAGGTTGCTTACAACACTCGGAACAATCAACAACAACAAAAAACAAGGAACATTAGATGGTCCGAAGCAGGATTGAAACCGTAATCCTCGGCACAGCGCCTTGCCACGAGAGCCGTGCGGTGTCCGCGAGTGATGTTAACGAACCAAAGTTAACAGATTTTATTTCAGCTGCTGAAGATGATACCGAGTGATTTGTCGTTTTGTGGCAAAGGAAAAGATAAGAAAACACAATGCTGTCGTCACAAACATTCAAACAGCCTCAGTCTATATGGAAGTTTATGTTTCTGTATGCAACATTTAATATGAACCAGCCATGGTTTATGTTTCTGCATGCAACATTCATTATGAACCAGCCATGGTTTATATTTCTATGTACAACATTCATTATGAACCAGCCATGGTTTATATTTCTGACATTCATTATAAAACCAGCCGTGGTTTATATTTCTACGTACAACATTCATTATGAACCAGCCAGGTTTTATGTTTCTGCATGCAACATTCATTATAAAACCAGCCATGGTTTATATTTCTGTATGCAACATTCATTATAAAACCAGCCATGGCTTATGTTTCTATGTACAACATTCATTATAAACCAGCCATGGTTTATATTTCTGCATGCAACATTCATTATAAAACCAGCCATGGTTTATATTTCTATGTACAACATTCGTTATGAACCAGCCATGGTTTATATTTCTGTATGCAACATTCATTATGAACCAGCCATGGTTTATATTTCTATGTACAACATTCATTATGAACCAGCCATGGCTTATATTTCTATGTACAACATTCATTATGAACCATCCATGGTTTATATTTCTGTATGCAACATTCATTATGAACCAGCCATGGTTTATATTTCTATGTACAACATTCATTATAAAACAAGCCATGGTTTATATTTATATGTATAACATTCATTATAAAACCAGCCATGGTTTATATTTCTATGTACAACATTCACTATGGACCAGCCATGGTTTATATTTCTGCATGCAACATTCATTATAAAACCAGCCGTGGTTTATATTTCTACGTACAACATTCATTATGAACCAGCCGTTGTTTATGTTTCTGCGTGCAACATTCATTATAAAACAACCCGTGGTTTATATTTCTACGTACAACATTCATTATGAACCAGCCATGGTTTATGTTTCTGCATGCAACATTCATTATAAAACCAGCCGTGGTTTATATTTCTACGTACAACATTCATTATGAACCAGCCATTGTTTATGTTTCTGCATGCAACATTCATTATAAAACCAGCCGTGGTTTATATTTCTACGTACAACATTCATTATGAACCAGCCATGGTTTATGTTTCTGCATGCAACATTCATTATAAAACCAGCCGTGGTTTATATTTCTACGTACACCATTCATTATGAACCAGCCATGGTTTATGTTTCTGCATGCAACATTCATTATAAAGCCAGCCACGTTTAATAATTCTGCATGTAACATTCTTTATAAAAATAGTCATGGTCTGTGTTACTGCGTGCATATGTCTATGTGTGTATGTGTTTAGTCATATCGCATATCTTAATGTGTATCTGTGTTAGTAATGTGTCACATCTTTGTGTGTGCATATGTGGGTTAGTGATATCTCATATCTTTGTGTGCATGATTATGTTAGTCATATCTCATATCGTTGTGTGTGCATGTCTGTGTATGTCACATCTCATATCCTTGTGTGTGCATGGCTATGTTAGTCACATCTCATATCTTTGTGTGTGCATGTCTATGTTGGTCATATCTCATATCTTTGTGTGCATTTCTATGTTAGGCATGTGTTATATCTTTGTGTGTGCATGTCCATGTCAGACATATCTCATATCTTTATGTGCATGTCTATGTTAGTCATGTGTCTTATATATTGATGTGTGTCAGTGTTAGTCATGCCTCGTATCGCTGTGTGCATGTCTGTGTTAGGCACATCTCATATCTTTGTGTGTGCATGTCTGTGTTAGTCACCTCTAGTATCTCGGGCAGATGGTGCTCGTAAACCTGGGAGGGCCGACCATCTAGGGGCAGAATCCCCCTACAGAAAAAATCATCTGCTGCCTTGCAGGAAGATTGGGGACAATCAAAGGCTAAGGAAAGCTCACCTGAATAAAATGCTGGCTGAAATCGGATGAACTGGGCCACTGGCACAGAACACAGTGCAACGTTTTAACGGGTGTTCAATCGGAGTGGATCTGACTTCATGTGACAGTCTGGAATCCTACTCTGATTGAGTCCTGATCGCAGAGAGAGAGAGAGAGAGAGAGAGAGAGAGAAATAGTCTTAGTTTGTATTTCTGGATGCAGCATTCATTATAAACCAGCCATTGTAAATGTTTCTGCATGCAACATTCTTTATAAAATAGTCTTAGTTTGTATTTCTGCATGCAATATTCTTTATAAAAACAGTCTTGGCTTTCATTTCTGTATGCAACATTCATTATTTTAAAAGCCTTAGTTTATATTTCTGCATGCAACATTCGTTATTTTAAAAATCTCAATTTATATTTCTGCATGTAACATTCGTTATTTTAAAAATCTCAATTTATATTTCTGCATGCAACATTCATTATTTGAAGTCTTAGTTTGTATTTCTGCATGCAACATTCATTAAGAATAAAATCTTAGTCTTTACTGCAGCTTTTATTTTTTATTGCAGAATTTTAATCATAAGAAACAGTCTCAGCCATAAAGTTTATTTAACTTATTTATTATTGCATGCACGTATCTAACAAATGACGAAAAAGAAAAGAATATCTTTTGTGACATTTATTCCATTTTCTGAGTTCTGCTGGAGGTTTCTAGAAGGATTGTAGAATAAAGTATAGTCCTGACACATCGTGTACAGCTCATTTATTTTAATTCCGTCCATGAGAGAGAACAATTCCTGCGACTGCCGAAAATCAAACCTACTAACTCCCAAAAACAGACAAAGATGCAGCGAATTATAGCTGACCTTTCGCATTAAGGACAACAAACCACTGCTGGCCAAGATTCAAAAAAAGAAAGGTAAAGTACGAGACATGACTCGGCATCTTAGCACGCGAGTTTTAACCCATATGTGCCAAGCCGCCTATCCAAAAGTGTTCGAAGACGTCTGGGTAGTGTCGCTTCAAGCATCGCAACTCACGGTGCGAGGTGGCATTCCTCACCTTTCCAGAGTACTACTACCCTGGTACCTATTTCTGCCAGCGGCTGAGTCGACCGCGGGTGTATTTTTTTTCCAACCACAAGTACAATTCACACTGCTTCCAGCGGGTATCGAACACGGGTTGTCCGAACGTCGGTAGACTAGTTGATTGGTTTCCCCAACATGGCTATCGAAACCCGCAACTAGGCCACGAGCTTGTCAAATCATTGGACAGCTATTTACACTATTGTCCAACAAGGAAATAATTCTAGTGTCAAAACGGGCACTCTAAATAAAATCTTCATCCAACATTATGCTACCAATGCCAGTCCTGGACCCTAGATGCAAGAAACCATCAGAAAAATAACCTATGCTGAGATGAAATGCGTTAGACAAATGACAGGAGAGGCTGAGAGATAAGTTCAGAAATGAAGAACTGAGAAAACGCTAGGAATAACCCCCGCCATAGAATATATGTAGGAATAACAGATACAATGGTTTGGCCACGTCACAGAGCAGAGTGATCAAAACACAATACAACGAGCCCTCAATAAACGTTGCGAGAACACCACACCCAAGGGTCGACCACGAAAAAGATGGATTGGCGGTAGATTAGAAGCACTAGGAAACATAACAGCAGCAGAGGCGAACAGAAGAGCAAAAGACCGCAAAATATATTTCCACTCGACGCTGAAAGGCAAATGAGGAAGGAAAGAAGAGGAAGAAAAAAAAGAAGAAGAAAAAGAAGAAGAAAACCAAGAAGAAGTAGAAGAAGATGATGTGTTTAGGTACTTGTTTGATGTTTTTGCAGCATGGACATACTGAATAAATGTGACTGTTTATGTAGCACGATCTACTTCATAGAAAATTACCTAGGTAAGCCTTATCTTTGTATTAAAAAATTTTTTGTATAAATTACATAGAGATACATATATTTTTACTGTACACAAAATAAAATCCACAAGTAAACAACATAAATCACAGAGACCAATAAATAGTCCTAGCTAGAAATAAATCTCGGGATCTTAGTTATCCTGAGTTTCGCCATTTTACCAATACCAAACACCAACTATAGTGCTACATTTAACACTCTAAGTATATATCCAATGACAAATATAGACAAATGCCACTTTTGGAATTCTACATATATATTCCCATTTAAAAATACACAAATGTTTCTCTTGTAACTACACATTTTTTCAACCTAAAACTGTACACAAGTATCACTTTTGACACTACCCATTTTTCTCTGTAAACTGTATACAAATGCCACTTTTGACTTTAACCATTTTTATATTAAAACTTCACACAAATACCACTTTCTGTGGATTACTAATTTTTCTATTTAAACTGTATACAAATACCCTTTTGAAACTACCCAGTTTTCTATTTAAAACTGTATACAAATACCAC
Source organism: Megaustenia siamemsis (assembly GCA_032433765.1). Lineage (NCBI taxonomy): Eukaryota > Metazoa > Mollusca > Gastropoda > Stylommatophora > Ariophantidae > Megaustenia > Megaustenia siamemsis. The sequence continues at coordinate 43,949,226 of JAVIAB010000051.1, read as the reverse complement.
TTTTGACACTACCCAGTTTTCTATTTTAAACTGTATACAAATACCACTTTTGAAACCACCCAGTTCTCTATTTAAAACTGTACACACATACCACTTTTGACACTACCCAGTTTTCTATTTTAAACTGTATACAAATACCACTTTTGACACTACCCAGTTTTCTATTTAAAACTGTATACAAATACCACTTTTGAAACTACCCAGTTTTCTATTTAAAACTGTATACAAATACCACTTTTGAAACTACCCATTTTCTATTTAAAACTGTATACAAATACCACTTTTGACACTACCCAGTTTTCTATTTAAAACTGTATACAAATACCACTTTTGAAACTACCCAGTTTTCTATTTAAAACTGTATACAAATACCACTTTTGAAACTACCCAGTTTTCTATTTAAAACTGTATACAAATACCACTTTTGAAACTACCCAGTTTTCTATTTAAAACTGTATACAAATACCACTTTTGAAACTACCCAGTTTTCTATTTAAAACTGTATACAAATACCACTTTTGACACTACCCAGTTTTCTATTTTAAACTGTATACAAATACCACTTTTGACACTACCCAGTTTTCTATTTTAAACTGTATACAAATACCACTTTTGAAACTACCCAGTTTTCTATTTAAAACTACACAGAAATGCCGCTGCCATGAGACCGGCCATGTTTACACATTCGACTGTACGAGTGTCACTACTTGCCGTGAGAGAAATGTGGAGAATTGCTCAGCAGCTTTGTGAATGTCATCATCCTGGGCGTGTTGAAGATTACTTCCATCCGCGTCATCTGTTGAAAGCATCGCATACTTGTGATACCCACTGCTCTAATAGCTATCTTGTTACTCCATCTGCTATCTTTCATTTTCACCTTTTCCTTTTTTTATTGATACTGTAGCCTAGTTTTTTTTCTGTTCAATGTTCAATTATTTTTTTTTTTTAAGTTGGGTAAGGAGGGCGCAATGGAAGAGACAGGGAGGCAGGCAAAGTGAATAGAAGGTAGTGACCTAGTCATGTATAGTATGGGCGATGAGAAAATCCCGTTTATAGGCTGGCTGCACACCGTGACGAGTAATCCTCACTTTTTACAGTGTAACTGACAATGCGACAAACATATGTTGAGACATACAAACGGACAATGAGACAGAGATGATTATAAATTGCTGAAAAATATATAAGCAAGAAAAAGACACAGGTAGACACATGGACACTCATGCACACATACACACACACACACACACATATATATATATATATATATATATATATATATATTTGCATACATACACAGATATATACGAATGCAGGAGCACACACGCATACATATAAAGGGAACAAACGGACAGTGCCTGTATGTTAGAACAAATACAATTTTTCCGAGTGCTGTAAACACACCTCTTCCCCTGAAATGATTCGTCTATCGTCTCGAAAGTTTCTCCCCGTTACAATATTCATGTATTTTTACTTGGCTCCCAACAAAATAGCACCATTTACTTCAAAGCTATTGCTAATATGCTACAATCACCATTACTGCACAACGTACGTACATTTCACCACTGCCAGACAAATATATCTCAGAATGTTTCATTAATTATTTTATCTTCATGATTTCTTCCTATGTGGGAAAGATAAGAACATCACACTTATTTTTAAAATCATAAAATCAGGCTGATGCTGAACCTTCTTTTACGTGCTCGTGAAACATGGACCCTCACAGTAGAGATGCTGAAAAATACAAGCGATGGAGATGAATTCTGTTCTGGAAATCTCTTATGTAGATCGTACCACGAGTGATAATGTTCGCAAAAAATATAGCAAGCAATTGGAGTACATTCTGATCTTTTGAGTATTGTGAAGAAATGCAAAATGAAACGGTTTGGCCGCGTGTCTCGATCATCAGTCCTGGGAAAGATCATTCTGTAGGAAACTGCGAATGGAGAAAAAAGGATAGGTAGACAGACAATGATATGGGAAACTAGCATAGCAAAATGAAAAGGCCTCGACTTTGCAGAGTCCCGAAAAATTAATGAAGGCCGAGATATAAGATAATGTTGACAATGTCTGTCAATAATGCCCCAACGGCCTCCATGGTTATGGGATGAAAAGTGGAAGAACAAGAAAAATCATTTCTTTTGCACGTTAGTCTATTCATATATTGGACAGTAACGGTGATATTAATTACGATTTCAGCATCAAAGAGTACTCACATTTCATGCGTATTCTTGTATCAATATGCATCTGACAAAGGATTTTATCGAAATGTCGTAGTTTGTCTCGTTCCTTTATTAGTTTAGCTGCTAAATGCAATTTTATGTTTAGTTTTTATATTTAATGCAGTCTTGAAATAGTTGTTCAAAAGTCTAGCACCTCAGTGCAAAATAAGGACAAATGGAACAATATTAAAACAGGTAAATGAATTTAAATATTTGGGAGCTTTGTTGACCTGAGACTGAAGATGTACAAATGAAGGTGAGATGCAGAATGGCTCAGGCAAAAGCAGCTTTCCAAACAATGAGGAAGATACTATGCAATCCATTTTTGACAATAGAAACAAGGAAAATAGTTCTTAAATGTTATGTAGAACCAGTCTTAACGTATGGATGTGAATCATGGACAATAGGACAACAAACAAGAAAATCACTGGAGTCTGTAGAAATGTTGTTTTACAGAAGAATGTTGAGAATACCATGGACAGCTAAGAAGAGTAATGAAAACATTCTGAAAGAGGTCAAATCAAAAAGATAGCTAATTTCCAATATTAGGAAGAAACAATCATCATTTTTTGGCCATGTAATGATAAGAGAACAGCTGGGATATATCGTAACAACTGGGAAAATTGAGGGACGAAGAGATAGAGAGAAGCAAAGAGACAAAAATACCAGACAGCTGTCGAAATCGAAAGTTGTTGAGAGACATGATCACCTACGCCAGCATGCCCGGAACTTGATGATGATGATGAGGCGAGGGTGCCTTTCCACGTGTACATGTCTCTGCGGTGCTAATCTTGAACTTTGTGTACATGTGATTATGGAGTCAATTGTGTCCTGTTCTAAGGCATATGATGATAACTTGTTTTCATCTGTTCATATTATGGTAGGCATATTGATTTGGAGTCTGTGAACTCCTGATTGATTTGATTATGTGTTTCTTCTGACGTTGCCAATGTGCAACTGGTGTGTCTGGTTGTCTGCCTGCTGCGCCTCCCTTTGTCAGCTGGTCTGCTTTCTCGTTTTATCATATTCGCCAGTAAGATGACATCCACCGCAGGGTGACTTGGGGATGCCTGCAGAGTTGAGTCAATAAGGTCTACAAGTGTGGTAATTTTTTTTGGATTGTAATGCCTGGAGTGTTGATCTTGCATCTGTCAGAAATACTACAGACAATGGGCCATGATTACTCTTCAGTAGCTTTTCTATTGCCAACTTTCTTGCTTGGATTTCTACATCAGAATTGTGACAGTATTTCCCTATTGTTATTCCATTTATATGGAAAATAAACATAAAATGGTATTAAGTAGCTAAATCTGTAGAGAGGGGAGACAAAACATGACTACGGCGTTTCAGCAAAAGCCTTCATCAGACACAAGAGACAATAAGTATAAATATAAAAAACAAATACGAAATATAAGTACTTATCTCAGGAATGCGATGTGAGGCGATGGAATCGTGGGGTCCGAATAACGATATGGGTCCACTGTCATTCATTACTATCATTTTTTTCTTTTCTATTTTCATGTTTCAAGTAACTGTTTTCTTGACCCTTTCAAAATGCCCTACATTCATTTGATGTTGACTTAAAATTTCTGCTCATATTCACTGTTTGTTTCCATATTTGTAATAATATTAATATTTATTTAAAGTCTTTATTGTTATACTGATATTTTTTTCAGTAATAGCCCTCATAAATTTCTAATATAACCCGATGTTAGCTTCTAATATAATCCGTTTATGCCTTTTCCAGTAACAATATCCGTCACTGAGATGATTCTAATGTCTCTTTGTTTTGCTTTTTGATTGATTGATTGATTTTACAATATTATCATGTACTTCCTGCAGATATTATTGACTTTATGTTCCTTTTTTCTTCGTATCTGATAGCATATCTATTTATATCTGCTTTTTCAAATGTTTTTTTTTATCTTCTGATTCCTCACAGTCTTCTGACTTTCTTTTTGTCGTAGTCTCATTCCTTGGTCATAAACCAATGCAGGCAGAGGGCAGTACATCATGTGGGTGTCTAGCCCATCCACATGCGAGGTCCGTGGCTTTCTTTCACATAACGTCCAATGTATTTCTCACACCGTTCATCTTTATTTCAACCTTCATTTCACCTTGTTTATTTCTTACCACATTAATCCCTAAAGATGTTCACATTTCATCAAATGTTTGTGGACCCATTTACCTAGTAGACTAGGATAGTGCTGGTGATGGCAGAGGATTACAGTTTAAGAACCGTGGCTTACATATTTTGACTGTAGCAGCGACATATTTCTGACGTCCCTTCTATCACTCGTCTCTTAAATTAAATCTCACAGCTGACAGGCAAACTTCAATGTTGCTCGCAGGATACGAATAATTACCTAACTTCATCTCCCAAAGTGCGTCATGGCTAATCACTTTTAAATGTAAGCTGCTCTACAGGAAACAGCTTCCTAAATATCCGGAGGAAAAACAACTTAAAATAGCGTGGGCTGGACTTAAACAAGTAAAGCGTTAAATTAACATAAGCCAATTCCATGCAATTCTTTCTATTTATATTTTTAAAACTGAAATCTTTCATTCTAATCTCATAGGCATTACTTTTTTGTTTACCATTTCTATGATGCTAGTCGTGGGAACTTTTGTGAGTGTTATTTACCATTTCTTATGTTCACATTCAAGGAGTTGATATTTACTTACTTCGTTATAATTCTTAAAATGTCTTTAATGTATATAGTATTTAACTTCCATTTCTATATTTTCTTGTTTACCTTTCTCTCACTTGTATTTGTTTTCTTATTGTTTTCTTTCCTACCACCACTACTACCAACACTGCCACTACTACCAACACTGCCACTACTACCACCACTACTACCAACACTGCCACTACTACCACTGCTACTTTGATAGTGGCTGATACTTCTCGCTTGTCTTCTCTTCCTGCTCCAAGTGCAGGACCAGTAATGTAATTGAACATAAAGCTTTGGTTCACCTCATCTCTTTTTGTGCCATTGATAGCCAGGTAATCACTTGCATCTTTGTTTGTGTGTCCTCCTTGTCAGAAATTTTCATGTTGTCACAATGTGCACAAACTTTTATTTAAATATCATGTCGCGTCCCTAAACGTGTTAAACGCTGCATCTCGTCTCTGTTGATCTTGTTTCTACATTATACGCCAAGTGCTACCAAATGGTAATAGCTTTGATCTACGTAATATTTCTATTTCGGCACATTTATATCTTATATTACCAACAGAGGAACATGTTTTGCGTTTTCCTACACTTTTGAGACTCAAACTGCATTTTTTTAAAATGTTACATTTAAAGTACTAGAATTAAAATGTAATTTCGTTAAAGAATCATTAATACTGTTTACAACTGGTTATGATAATTTTTCGCTGTCTTGAGAACTGCTCCTGCACAAAGGTTCTCAACATAGAGAACCCAGAAGTACAGCAAGATGTGCCTCAATTTGTCAAGTGTTTTAACACTGTTAAAAATGTGTATCGTCTCCAATGAAATATATATATATATTGTGTGCTATGCTGCACTATTTAGGAATTTAATTTTACTCTAATATTCTAGAACATTTATTTCCTGACATGATTAAAATAACTTTAAAGAGAGATATGTCTGACAGTTTTAATTACAATTGTTCTATTTTTTGCTATACAACTAATATGAAAAGTGTTCGCATCTTGTGATTACATTGAGAAGCATTTTTTTGCGGTGGGAGGGGGGGGGGGGCTCTTGTAATATGCGCCTCTCGATATATATATCGACACTTTCCTCCAAACAAGAAGCAATTATTCTGATAAGACATATCACATTATAAGTCACTAATTGCCAGGTGGGTTTTACTGTATTACAACATTAATATATGTGGTTGAGATTCAACAGGTTTGGTTCAAAGTACCGACAAACATTGCAGCTCAATAATCGTTTATAGTTTGTTGTTTTCCTACTTTATTGTGTAATTATATAATCAGTTTATATGCTCCCCAGATTAATTATGAAGAGTAGATCTTGAACGGTTTGGAACACTGGCAGGCAAGCAAAGCAGAATTCTATTCATCATCATCATCATCAAGTACTATGACTGCTGGCGTAGTGGATCATCTCTCTCCTCAACTTTCGATCTTGACAGTTATATATCATTTCTGTTGTTGACCTTCTGCCAAGCCATTATCTTAATCTGTCTAGTATCTTTTCTCTTTGCTTCCCTCTTTCTTTTCGTCCCTCAATTTTCCCATTTGTTACAATATATTCCAGCTGTTCCCTTCTCATTACATGGCCAAAGAAATTATGAGTGTTTCTTTCTAATATTGAAAATTGGCTATCTCTTTGCTTTGACCTCTTTTAGAACGTTTTCATTACTCTTATTAGTTGTCTACGGTATTCTCAACATTCTTCTGTAAAACCACATTTCTACAGCCTCCAGTGATTTTCTTGTTTTTTTTTTCCTATTGTCCGTGATTCACACCCACATGTTAAGAGTGGCTCTACATAACATTTAAGAACTCTTTTCTTGTTTCTATTGTCAAAAATGTATTGCACAGTATTTTCCTCATTTTTTTTGGGAAAGCTGCTTTTGTCTGAGCCATTCTACATCTCAACTCTGTTGTACGCCTGTCATCTGAGGTTAACATTGTTCCCAGATATTTGAATTAATTTACCTGTTTTAATATTGTTCCACTTATCTTTATTGTGCGCTGCGGTGATGTCTTTTTCTTTGTTGCTTCCATTTTTAATTATATTAGAATTTAAAATTAATATATTTTTGCATAAAAATACAGAAACATATATACATATATATGTATATATATATAAATCAGTACATGCAGTATATTAGAAATCGATATAAGTAAAAAGTGAAGAGCCCCGTCACGCCAAGTGGCTTATAGGGAATATGGTGTTAGTGACCATAAATTGTACAGAGCTTTGGCACATGATTTTTGGGGTAAAGTGGTCGGTATTACGCCCGTGCCGCTTTACTTTCCCAGAAAAAAAATTCGGTACCCATTAATGGCTGGGTGAACTTGGAAGACGACGACCAAGAGAAACCTGTATAGACTGCAACAGGTATATAAATGCGGTAGGTACACAATTGTCACAATGCATTCATAAATAACATGGATAATCACAACCCACTAAAAGAAAAGTCTGTTAAATATTACCAATGGAAATAAAGAAAAACATCCGGCAATAAATCAACATAACAAACTAAAAATTTGAAAATTAGAGATTACCATAATACAGATTAAAATAGTATAATATAGATTATCAGAAAATCAAATGCATTAACATCAAGACACTTTAAACCGTTAAAGATTACAAGGAAATAACTGGGGTTTATTTTTAAGCAGGCTATAAATAACCACAACATGTTGAAATCGAGAAACTGTTATAGACTGTCATCAGCAACAATGGAAATAATAACATGAAAATATATATTAAATCTTCACTGATATGAAATGGACCAAAACAAAATGTTTCTACGTCATCATTATCAAACGCGGAGGCGAAGGCGCGCCCCCCAGCACCAGAGCTGGAAGTCGTCAGTGACTCACAACTGATGGCTTGCGCCAGGATCGGTGAACCAGAACCATCCAGACCCTGCTACACCTCTTCGTGGTGCCTCTAGAAACAGACTAACCTGTCTAGTCTGGCCAAGCGAGCAGGGATCGAAGTGGGAAGACGAACCCGGTACACAAAAAAGCGTCGGCTGAAATCGGATGTGTTGGGCCGAAAGGCGCAGATATCACAGTGTTACACTGCAAACTGCAACACAACGTAACTACGTCCACTTAACGTCCTTTTAAGGGCGGATGACGAGGAGGAAGTCTACGGTTCGTATCCGTTAGAATACCTCAAATCATCGGACGAACGCATCATCATCATCATCATCATCATTATCAAACGCAACAAAATAGAAACAACAAAAAAGAAAGAAAAAAAAAAGCATAATGATTTACATAGAAATGATGTTAAGGGTACAGAATGAGAAGCGTAATAAGTCCTAGTACTGTCGTAATCATTATCATCATCATCTAGTTTCCATAACAGCTGCTCTGCATTGTCTCTGCAAGCCACCGCTTCTGCGTCAATCATTCACAGCTCGTCTGTGATATCTTGCATTCATCTTTATCTAGGTTATCCTCTCCCTCGTTTGCCTAGAACTATCTATCTATCTATTGTCCTTTCGAGCCGAAGACGGCACATAGGGGGCAGAACCACAATCTCAAAAACAGAAACCTTGCGTGCCAAAATGGCACATATTGCAGAGATCACTGCTTCTAAAATCTATGGCACTGTTTCCATAACAATACTTTTTACAATGACAGCTTGTCAAGCCATCGATCAACCTCCTTAGTCGCCTCTTACGACATGCTTGGAAGGACACAGTGTCACTATTCTTTACTCATAATGAGGCCCCGGTAACACACGGGAATTACCTAGAACTATGTCCTCCATAATTATGTTCTCTATGTCATATGTTGTTTTGCAAGACTATTTTTGTGTTGATCCACTAATGTCCTTTACCAACTAGTTATCGGGAATTGTGAGTTCTTGCAAAATTACATTGTTTGATCTTTTTTCCGTCCATAATATTCTGAGTTTTCTTGGTAGTAATCGCATTCAAAAGCAATAGTGTATGTTGTTTTAGTACATTTGTCCATGTAATTACCATATGTTGTTATGGGGAAAAAATGGAAGCTATTAAAAACTCAGTGCTATTTCTATGTTAGTCTCTTGCTATATGTTGTGCAGTTGTTTTTTTTCAGACTTCTTTTGACCTCATTGATAGTTGTTTTTTTCCGCAGTTATCAATAATCCAAGATATTCAAAACTGTCTACATTTTCTACTATTTGTCTATTAACACGTAGAACAGTTATTATATATGTTTTATCTGCTGTAATTATGTGTTGATTACATTGAAATATAGGTCTTATTTTTCACTACTACATTGAACTGATGTTACCAGTTTGTTGATTTCATTTATTGAATTAGATATTATTTTGTATATGTATAATTTTTCTTCAAATTTGAAACAAGTGCGACGCGTCAAATACTTGGGCACAATAATAACATCGGATGGAAGCTGCACCACGGAAATAAAAAGCAGAATAATTCAGGCCAAAATAGCATTTCAGAAAATGAAAAATGTCTTATGCAACAAATATATGTCAATAGAAATGAGAAAGAGAGTTCATCGGTGCTATATAGAACCAATTCTGACCTATGGAAGCGAATCATGGACAGTAGACAAACAAATGAAAAGACGATTAGAAGTTCCTTGGACAGCTAAAAAGACCAATGAGGAAGTTCTCAAACAGGCCAACACAAAAAAGCAGCTCCTAAAAAACATCAGAAAGAAACAATCAACATTTTCGGGCACATCATGAGAAGAGGAAAGTTGGAATACTTGCTTACAACTGGCAACATAAGAGGAAAGAGAGATCACGGACGACAAAGAGAGAAAATACTGGATAGCTTGGTGTCATGACATGGAAAACAGTCAACAACAGAACTGAGACGATGCACTGTAGATAGAAGATTGTGGAAAGACATGATCGCCCACGCCAACCGGTATGGTACATGATGATGATGATGATAATTTTTCTTAAATCCATCAATTATGTGCATTAATAACAGTACAAACTGCAATAGTACAAACTGCCACAGTAAAATCTGCCACAGTGCAACCTGCCACAGTACAACCTGTCACAGTATAACCTGCCACAGTACAACCTGCTACAGTACAACCTGCCACAGTATAACCTGCCATAATATAACCTGCTACAGTACAAAATGCCACAGTACAACCTGCCACAGTACAATATGCTACAGTAAAACCTGCCACGGTACAACCTGCCACAGTACAACTGCTATAGTACAACTGCCATAGAACAACCTACCACAGTACAACCTGTCACAGTACAACCTGCCACAGTACAACCTTACACAGTACAACTGCCATAGTACAACCTACCAAATTACAACCTGCCACAGTACAACCTGCTACATAACAACTTGCCACAGTTCAACCTGCCACAGTACAACCTACCACAGTACAACCTGCCACAGTGCAACTGCCATAGTACAACTGCCATAGTACAACCTACCACATTACAACCCTCCACAGTACAACCTGCCACAGTACAACCTGTCACAATACAACTTGCCACATTACAACTGCCTTAGTGCAACTGCCATGGTACAACCTACCATAGTACAACCTGCTACAGTACAACCTTACACAGTAAAATTTGCCATAGTACAAGCTGCCGCAGTACAGCCTGTCACAGTACAACCTGTCACAGTACAACTGCCATAGTACAACTACCATAATACAACATACCATAGTACAACCTGTCACAGCACAACCTGTCACAGTACAACCTGCAACTGTACAACTGCCATAGTACAACCTACAATAGTACAAATCCTATAGTACAATTGACATAGTACAACCTGCCACAGTACAACCTGTCACAGTAAAACCTGCCACAGTACAACTTACCACAGTACAACCTGCCACAGTACAATCTGCCACAGTACAACTGTCATAGTTATAACCTACCACAATGCAACCTGCCACGGTACAATGTACCACAGTACAACATGCCGCAGTACAACCTGTCACAGTATAACCTGCCACAGTACAATCTGCCACAGTACAACCAAACCCGTGTATAATACGGGGAGACACTGTAAGATCACTTTAATGTACCGCAACTGATAAAATAGTGAATGAAACATTACATTGAAGGCTTATATAGTACCACAAGACTTTGAAAGTCACTAAAGATTGCGCCCACAACACACTAATAACACTATAAAACGCCACCAAACAATGAAAATAATATTTATTACAATAAGACTTTGAAAACCACTACAAAATGCAGCCCGTAGCAAACTGATAACTCTGTAAACGTCACTTTGCGTTGAAGATTGGTATAATACCATAAGATTCGAAAATCTTCTATTGATTATCACCCACAACACACTGATAACATCTGCAAATGCCACAACACATTGAAATAAGCACATAATTCTTGCGTTTATCAGCTTCCACTTTTGACGAAGTACCTAGAGACTAGGAACTAAATTTTGCGTGTTAATCCATTTTTCATGGCAGCCGTGTGCACAGGAGTCCCTCGCCACACAGGCAGATAACTTCGTCTTCGGAGGTACTCATTTTTTTTCCGTCCATGAGTAATTGACGTTTCAAGCCGGGCCTCGCTGCTGAGTTCAGGGGTGGTTGCCGCAGAAAGAAATCATAAATAAAAATCCCAATTAGTGCAGCCGAGATTTGAACCCACAATCTCTCTGTCTCGAGGCCGGCGTCTTACTTCGAGACCAACCAGTTCCCCATTCTATGAATATGTAAGCAACAGTGTACTAATTCTGGTACATTTAGCGCCCCTCCCCCACGACGTAAGCCCTACAAGTTTGCCGCTAACGTTCATATCTTTTCTAGCCTACAGAATACCACTACATGAACGCGTGAGGGTATCATCAAACATTCCCCTGCATTCCACCACGACGCATCGTAATGGCCAGATTGCGACAGGCACACTGTCCAAGCACTGCTTTATTATTGCCTGTACCGGTGGTCTCGTGCACATCCAGGTGGCGCAGTATTCGTTTCTGCACGTGAGTCCCGGCGCAGGATGGCGTAAATGTCTTGTTTGACACTATAGGGAACTGCATTAAAAATATGCTCAGTAGTGCAGTATGCCAGTGCTTCAATTGATCGCAATTGGCTACTCCCTAGCAAATAAGTGTTCAGTAATCCGTATTTCCTTTAGGGACATACTGCAACATATCTTCTTGTCTACTAAATTATGCGTTTCAGCGTTAAATAACAAGTTTCAAAGTATCAAAATTGTTTTAATTGTGATTTTTTTCTTTAAAAACGTAATCTTGTACTCTCTGTTTTAAAGTAGCAATCAGTGTACTGACTTGACTTTACAGGGAACGTGATTTGAATCACAGCCTGATGCTCTATACTCGACTGAATGGGTTTCTGGCTGCCTGATTTTGATTGGATAGAAGGAAATAGCAGCGAGAAAGATAATTGGCTCTTATATCTTGAAATTTTTTGAAAAGGTTTTGGGCTATTATCGTGAAGTTTAATACTTCATCTCTCAACTATATTTATGGTTTCTAACATCCTTTGCACAGTGAGTTGCTGACCAGTTAATTAGTTAGCAGAACTCGCTCTGGCTGCACTCAAAGTAAACATAAAGGTGCTCATTTCAATTCAGCAGATAACAACAACAAAATAAAAATAAAAATAAAAAATAAAAAACAAGTCGAGGGTTCCAGCAGCTCGCCTGTTAAGTTAACTTCTTATTCATTATATAAATAGTTCGTACCTTATTGCGCCACGTTGTCACAGAGCTGGAAAGAAAATATCACCATTTACTAAAAGTGCTACAGAAAATTACAAGGTAAAAGAGGCAGAGGCAGACCAAGACTAACATGGACAAGTAACATCAAAAGATGGACAAATCAGCCAATGACAACATGCACCATCAAAACAAGAGACAGAGTGGAATGGCGCTCAATGGTACCAAACCTTCTCTTGCGGAGACGGCACTCAATGATGATGATTGTATAGTAAAATACCTCAAATATATTCGTTCAACAAAATCCATAAAAGCGTCTCGAAGAACCTTCTTTATTTCAAAAAGAAACCGAAAAATTAGAAATGACATAAAGTCTTCTTTCAAATGAAATACTGGGAGTTATTTTCTCTTGATATCTCGTTGACCACAATGTTAGTTTGTAGAACTTGGAGTTGACATCGGACCAGAAAAAAGCTGTGACTATTTCATCCCGAGGCGAGTAGTTTCACATTCAGAGCTGCAAAGTTCAATTTTGAAGCAGATCCCAACTGCTTTTCAGTGTAGTCTGCGTAGAGTGTGGACGTTTCACCGAGCGCACAAAAGCTGGCCCTGGACTGGACTCTTCTATATAATTCTATCGCATCACACATCGCACTTGGATGCATTCACGAGTCACCACAATGCATTATGTTCATTTTAGTTTCGGGGCTGTCATATCCATCGCCACACTACATAGAAAGATTATTTTTCCCGACTAAGTGCATAAGAAGTTCCAGCAAAGCGATCTGGTGATCTCAGAGGCCATGCCTCGTCCTCTTGACAAGAAGATCCCGTGTTCGAATCCCTCCGCAGAAGGTTGGAAATGTTCTCATCGAGTTCGTGATTTCTTCAAAGAGTTAGTCTTCCCTTAGATTTAGTCTCCCCATAGATTTAGTCTTCCCAAAATTTAGTCTCCCCATAGATTTAGTCTCCTCTTAGATTTAGTTTTCTCAAAGATTTGCTTTCTACATAGATTTAGTCTCCCATTAGATTTAGTCTCCCCATAGATTTAGTCTCCCCTTAGATTTAGTCTTCCCATAGATTTAGTCTACCCATAGATTTAGTCCCCCCTTAGATTTAGTTTTCTCATAGATTTAGTTTCCCCATAGATTTAGTCTCCCCTCAGATTTAGTCTCCCCTTAGATTTAGTCTTCCCATAGTCTCCCCATAGATTTAGTCTCCCCTTACATTTAGTCTCCCCTTACATTTAGTCTCCTCATAGATTTAGTCTCCCCATAGATTTAGTCTCCCTTTGGCCTCTGGGTAGTGAACGTCTGATGTCTAGCTCTCTCGGATAAAGAAAAAAAAATGGCCACATGTATATTCTGCGCACGTGAAAAGACGCTTGGCAGTTAATATTTACAAAGAGTAAGAGTGGCCACTGCTCGAAAAAAAATTGGTATACAATTAAAAATTCTACTTATGTCAAAGACGGACCCGTCGGGCTGACAAGTGCAAATATCTCGGCTTGCCATAAACTAGTGATGCAACGCGTCCACGTTAACTTATCAGATGAACATTGATGGGAAGAAGACCCAACGCATCCCTCGACCTACGTGATGGATTGTTCCTAATTCCCAAAATTCCCAACATTCTATTTCGTTAAATATCATGCCTCCGCCCCCTCATCAAAATGGTAGTCATTAATAGTATGTCTCTCATGTTTACAAATTACATTTGCTCACAACCGTCAGCTTCCTCAAATACATAAAAGATAGATCAAAACTAATGCTTCCTGACTATACGTGTATAAAGCTGTATATATGTATTGCATTGATCAATTCAAATGAAATTTAATATACAAACAATTCAGTTGTGCAAGCCATAACCTAGAGGTGTGCGTGGCCGTGCAGCTAAAACCACAGTTCCGCTGGCTGAAAAGCCGACGTACGGTGTTCGAAGCCCGCGGTAGACAGAAAGGATTTTTTCTATCGGGGGTGAAATAAAAATCCTGAGTCTCACACGTCGTGGCGACTGCTTGATCAAGCGGCCTTTATCCCTAGGGAGCCGCGATAGCTCAGTGGTTAGTGAACTGGACTACCACGGACAAGGGGTAGGGTTCGATCCCAACCGACGGCTTCCAGGTTTACCCAGCCTTAAATGGGTACCGGATTTGTTTCTGGGAAAGTAAAACAGCACGGGCGTAATACTGACCACATTATCCCAAAAATCATGTGCTGAAGGTCTGTAAAATATAGGGTCACTAACACCATATTTCCCTATACGCCACTTGGCGTGACGGGGGTACTTTACTTTACTAAGCCATAACCTACTTTTGCGGTGTGAATTGCCTTTGTTTAAAGCTGGCATGTCTTTATTCTAGATTATTTAAATGTTTACTGATAGCAACATAATGTTCTTACACAGTTAAATAATTTGGATTGAGGCAAAATAGTGGGATAAAAGAAGATATCTTCTGCATAAAGTAAAGGTAAAGTACAAGACTTGAATCGGCGTCTTTGCACGCGAGTTTCCACCCATATGTGCTCTGCCACCTATCCAGAAGTGTTCGGAGACTTTTTGATAGCATTGCTTCAAGCATCGAAACTCACGATACGAGGCGGTATTCCTCACCTTCCCAGAGTGTTACCCTGGTACCCATTTCTGCTAGCGGCTGGGTCGATCGCATGGGTAATTTTTTTTTTTTGTCCAACCAGGAGTACAACTCACACTGCTTCCAGCGAGAATCGACCACTGATTGTCCGAACGTCGGTAGCTCAGTCGGGTGGTTTTCCCAACTAGGCTACCGAGGCCCCCATCTCCTGCGTGTGGATATTAAAAGAAAAGTATTCAGAAGTAAACAAACCAGTGTATACGTCATTCTAAGATATCACAAAAGCTTTTGAAAGATTACAAAATAAACAGCTGACAGATTGCCTCAAAGATAATACATCTTGATGATGCAGACTTAAGACTGGTATATGCAGTGGTACGATTTAACAGAAAGAACTCTGCATCTACTGCAATAAAGAGAGAAGTAAGAAGAAACATATGGGTAAAAGTATGTTCCTTCTAAGAGACTATCACATTTATTATATCTCGGTATGTGATGGCTGATAACTATAATGGTGACAATCAATCGAAATGTTTCATCTAAGATTAGACTTAAAGTGATGACTCATCTACTTCTTCTTCTTCGTGTCTCGTACACAACCCACTCTCTTTTAAACCACGTAACACAAAAACCTGGTACATGTCTCCGCCCCTTGTCACGACATGTCATGTTTACACGTAGAGTTTAGCACCTGAACAATCAGTCAAATATCAGGCCTGCACGTGCAGGTGCCAAAGGTCGTGATCTATGAGAACACTGTACAAAAGTGCACCAAAAGCACTAAGAGTGGTGCACCGTGGCACGATTTATCCACAAAGCCAGGAAAGGGAAAATAAAGATGCAGAGAAGTAGTAACAATTGCTTTTCTATTTAAATGAATTATCAAATCACTTTCATCGTCAGTGACATTATAAACAATGAAACTACTTTTGTCTTTTACTTTCCTAAGCCGTTGTTTCATAGCATCCTGTTGCTAAAAAAAAAAAGACAATAATAAAAATAAAAGAATAAATGGAAAAGAATAAGAAAACAAAGAAAGAGATTAAGCACTACCATATGCGTTCTAAAGTAAGATTTTGTTAATGTTAAAACTATTAAAACGTGAACGTAAACGAAAGACTGAGTCTATAAGCTGAAACGAAAAAACAAAAACTTAAATCTGAAATTTGAAAATCGTGTATAAACACACATAAATACATGTATAAACATACACACAGATATATACAACCATACAAAATTCATACAATCATAGCCAAGTTGGCAAATTTGCAACTATTCTACAAATGTAACCCTCAAAGATGGTTAAGTATTAAAGGAAACAGGAATAGCTTTAATGATGACATGTAGCCAACAGACCTAGTTATCACCATCTTGTATTCTCTTTTATCCTTCACTGTCATCGTGTACAATTTAGTCAATAGTGTATTGGAGGACTGGTGTAGGATTTGTAAACAAATAGGCGTATATGATGCTAAATGTGAAGATGACAGTGAAAACATTTATCGTCAGTGAGACAATGTACTTGACATGATGCTTGCCCATCCTCCAAACTTCATTGTCATTGAAGCAACATTGCTGCTGCTGAATTATGTTTCCCCATATTTATGATTGTAACATTGCTGCTGCTGAATTAAGTTTCCCCATATTTCTGATTGTAACATTGCTGCTGCTGAATTAAGTTTCCCCATATTTCTGATTGTAACATTGCTGCTGCTGAATTAAGTTTCCCCATATTTCTGATTGTAACATTGCTGCTGCTGAATTAAGTTTCCCCATATTTCTGATTGTAACATTGCTGCTGCTGAATTAAGTTTCCCCATATATCTGATTGTAACATTGCTGCTGCTGAATTAAGTTTCCCCATATTTCTGATTGTAACATTGGTGCAGCTGAATTAAGTTTCCCCATATTTCTGATTGTAACATTGGTGCAACTGAATTAAGTTTTCCCATCTCCGTTTGCAGTACTGATGCTGATGCGGCAATTTCTTCCCATTTCTCCGTTTGCAGTATTGAACTTGTTGCAGCCAGTTCTCCCTTTTTCAATATTGATGCTGCAGCAGCCATTTCTCCGTTTGTAATACTTATGCTGCTGCAACCATTTCTCCCCATTTCTCTGATACTCTTCTTTGTACTCTGACCAAGTGAAGCCGCATAGGTTTTACCTTCTCGTTTTCCCTTCTGTCTTCCTCTTTTTCTTCACACAATCACCGGTCCCAACAAGACGTTTTAGCAAGATGGCCATTACCTTTTGAGTTGACCTTTCTTCACGAGAATTAGGAGAAGGACGATTATCGTTGAGGACGGTCAACCAATGGATCGGGCGGACATCATCAATGCCCACCGAGATGTGGGAAGGGCACAGGACTTCGACAACCATGAGTCTACGTCACTCCTTCAGATGAAAGATGTGGGAGTTAAGATGGGCACAGTCTGAAACGAGAACATTAATAGACGTATAAGAGGACTTATCAACCAACACAGAACTGGAGTTGTCAGCCGCTGGACACTGCGAGACTTGCTGAGGAGGTGATCTGAGCACCTAAGGACATGTTCGGAGAGCAATGATGATGACCCGCAATTAACTCAATTAGGAGAATCTCGTAGAGAACTGTCTGCTGTTTTATCATTTCCTGTTTCCAGCTCTTCGTTTGCTACGTTCTTCAATTATGAGATGCACATGATTTCTCTATGACACCTCGTGGTCTCTGGTGAATCACCAATGTCTCAAATTATGAGATGTACATGATTTCTCTATGACATCTCGTGGTCTCTCATATTAATCAATATCTCAAACATCATGTTTAACCTTTTGAATATAAATTGACAGAACAACTGTATTCTTGAAGTAACCAAATTAATAGTTTTAACAGACGGACACACATATTGTATTATTTAAAGTAACACAATTACACGAAAGTTACAAACACCCAAAGAATACGTTTATAGTTTATACGTTTAATATACATTTATTAATTTAGAAAAAAAAAATGCTGCTGTATTTTACAATTAGCATAGAATCTTTATACAGGACTTCTAACTTCGATACAGACCATTGTTTCATTAGGAAAAACGTCAGTAAATGTGCCTCGGGGATCAATTGGATTCAACTGTTACATGCTACTGGTCAGGACAAAAAGTCCACATGAAGGTGACATACATGCTTTATAACACAGGAGTGACACTTAGAGGCAGTCACTTATTTCTCTTCTTGTGTTTGAAATGAAAATAAAATAACTGTAAAAGGAATATAGTAAATGACAATGAAGCAAAACGGGGAGAAAAATATTCAAAGCACACTGATCAAGTGCGAACATGCTCAATTCCTGATCTAGAAAAAAGTAAGAAACGTTAAAAAGAATCAATAAATTTCAAAGCATCAATGGCTATCGGCTTCTCATAAAGATGGGAGACAAATAATAATAAAGAAATATTACTATAGAGGGAAACTTCAGAGGCCATAATTCATCGAACCATAGGAGGAAGAGGTATGTTTTACAGCACTCAGAAAAAATTGATAAATAAACAACAACAGAAAAAAAAACAAAGAACAATATATGGTCCGAAGCAGGATCGAACCCGTACTCCTTGGCACAGCGCCTTACCACGACAAGCCGAACGCCAGGAAGCTAACTAAAAAATTAGCTTTCGTGGACGATGTCTTTCAAGCAGGTGTTCTCATGACTATAGCATAGGGTTTCGATCACAGCTCAGGAACAAATTGTATTTCTGTACTTTCCTATTAAGACAAGTATCTCCCGGTAGGGCTCAATACTTGTGTTGCAGACAAACATTTATAGGACGAAACTGCACGAATAGTAGTTTCCATTTATTTTTATAGGAGCACGAGTAGCAAAGAAGTACGGGTTCGATCCTGCTTCGGACCATATATTGTTATTTGTTTTTTTTTATATTGCTGTTTATTTATCATTTTTTTCTGAGTGCTGTAAAACATACCTCTTCCTCCTATGATTCGCTTGTCATAAAGATTCCGAGCTTAAATAAGCCAAACATAGGTACCTTCGTAAAGAACATGTTTAATATCTTCTTAGACCAAAATATCAGCTGCTTAATACCATTACGTGGGGTGGACATGTAGAGAGCTGTCCAAAATAACGTCATTATTAGATTTCTTGAACTGACCTGCTACTTTCAGGGCAGACCCATAGGTTCTCTGTTTCTTCCAACAAATGAAGGAAAGGATTCGTCCATGTAGCTTGCCGGTTACGCACACTTTAGACCTACCCTTGTATTCGTCCCATGATTGCACTTACCTAACCTGGCTCTCAGCTTTTGGAGTCGCATACAAGCATATCATCATCATCATCATCGTGTGCCATACCGGTTGGTGTAGGTGATCATGTCCTTCCACAATCTTCAATCTACAGTGTATCGTATCAATTCTATTGTTGACTGTTTTCCCATGTCATGATACCAAGCTATCTAGTATCTTCTCTCTTTGTCGTCCGCGATCTCTCTGTCCGTGTATTTTGCTAGTTGTAACCAAGTATTCCAATGTTCCTCCTTTTTTAGGAGCTGCCTTTTTGTGTTGGTCTCTTTGAAAATTCCCTTACTTGTATTTTTAGCTGTCCAGGGAACTTTCAACATTCTTCTGAGAAATCCCATCTCTGTGGCCTATAATCGTCTTTTCATGTGTTTCTTTACTGTCCATGATTCGCTTCCATGGATCAGAATTTGCCCTATATATCACCGATGAACACTCTTTCTCACTTCTATTGACATATATTTGTTGCACAAGATGTTTTTCATTTTCTGAAATGCTATTTTGGCCTGAGCTATTCTGCTTTTTATTTCTGTGGTGCATCTTCCATCCGATGCTATTATTTTGCCCAAGTATTTGACGCGTTGCACTTGTTTCAGGTTTGTACTGTTAATTTTATGCTAGGAAAAATTGAAAAAAAAAGAAGAAAAAAATGGTATGTTAGAAGCTTTACGTGATTAGTAGACGACACAGATTCGAACAACGTTTCGGCTCAATAGGCCTTCAGCAGGAACAAACAAACAACATACACACACAGATATGTGAATAAATAAAACTAAGCCTACATAGCTAACTAGTAATGAAACATCAAAAACAAAATAATCGAAATATGTTGACTTCCCTGTGTGTCGTGGACTGTGGTCAGGCTATGAAAGGAATTTCTCACGGGTGTAGCTGTAATTTATACCCTCTGGTCAGAGGTGAAGGGTTCTAAAAATACACGAGTGGGGGGAACGCTATCTAGGTACGTCGACTACAAAAAAAAGTAGTACCCCCCCCCCCCCCCCGTCACGCCAAGTGGCGTATAGGGAAATATGGTGTTAGTGACCCTATATTTTACAGACCTTCAGCACATGATTTTTGGGGTAATGTGGTCAGTATTACGCCCGTGCTGCTTTACTTTCCCAGAAAAAATCCGGTACCCATTTAAGGCTGGGTGAACCCAGAGCCGTCGGTTGGGATCTAACCCTACCCCTTGTCTGTAGTAGTCCAGTTCACTAACCACTGAGCTATCGCGGCTCCCACTAATTTTTAGGGAATTAGTAAAACCCAGGTGTCCTCGCCAGGGAACGAACCCCGGCTGTTGCCGTGGTAAGCCAACCGCCTATCGATTGCGCTAACCGGACACCTGTCGACTACAAAGGCATAGGCAATATCTGAAAGTATCCAAGGACCCATAAATACATGTATACACACACACAGATGCGTGTATACACATGTACACGTGCAAGAAGACGTGCACATACTAATACATATCAACATACACATGCATATACACACACATACATGTGTATGCATACAAGCAAGCACACATATACATGCATGCATATACATATATATACCAATACCCGTGCCTATGAACACATATATGCATGTGCACATCCATACGGGGACAATCATATGTGTGGAAGTGTGCGTATGACCCACAACCAACCAGAGGGGTTCACACCGGGGTCAGTGTGCAAACTCGAAGGAGAAAGAATAGAACAGTAGAATAACAGGTAATCAAAAGGCGGAAAGAGTGAGATGTATGAGAGTGGGGTGCAATAAAAACATATGAGGGGTAGGTAGCACAGAAAAAGGTATATAGGAGAACACCGAAGTGTCTCAACGGGGACTAGTGGAGAAGAACTAAGAATAGAGTGGCATAGTAGATAGACTAGAGAGCCACAACATGGGTGGTAGAGAGGGCTATGCAAGAGGGAGGGAGCAGCCGAAAGTAAACTATGTGTATGAGTGTGATACATTCATGCCTCGTGGGGTCAGCGAACCATACTGGACTATGAGGCGATTTTCCAAAGTATATCGGCTGCGGTCGCCAGAGTGACAGAGGACAATACCAGTGACACGGATGTCGTGTTTGCCCTTGTGATCTGGAGAGTTGAAATGGGAAGACACTGGAGTGCCAGTATTCTGTTGGACATCTCGTAGATGTTCACAAAATCTTTACGCTAATCTTCTACCAGACTCGCCAATATAGGTCATGTGGCATCGTTGGCATATAATGGCATAAATGATGTTGCGGGACACACATGTGAAGCCATGCTTGATATCGAACCGTCCATTGGGGAATAAGACCGAGTCAGTAGGGAGCACATAGGCACATGTGATACAGTTACGACCACAAGGGGTCGTACCGAAGTGTTGAGGGTAGGAGCGAGGGAGATGGCTCCTAACCAGAATGTCACCCAAATTCCTGTCGCGCTTGAAAGCGATCATCTAATTTTATGCTGCATTATGGTGTTATTTGTTTCTTCGATATGACCATTACTTCTGTTTTCTTACTTGTGAGACTGACACCTTTCTTGCTGCCTTCTTTTACTATTATGTCTATCATTTCGTGCAGTTAATTCTATGTCACTGATATTAAGACTGTGTCATCCACATATCTCAAATTGTTGTGACCGTTGACTTCAATTACTTTTTTTGTTTACAACTTATCTCATAGAAACGACCGTTGACTCCAATTTCTTTTACATCTACCATAGATCTAATAATATTTTCGTTGTAAAGTGAGAACAAATTCGACGACAGAACACAGCCTTGTCTGACTCCTTGTTTTATTTAAGTACATAGACTGTAATAAATATGTATTCATGTATTCTCACTGTCCATGACAGGGGACACAAGAAAGAATATAATCAGACATCAGCCTTCTATGTGACAAACCAAATGGCCACCAGTAATTTAGAAATAAACCATTCGATGGGAAATTGGTGGTCTAGAGGTAAGACGTCGGTGTGCGGACAGAAAAGTCCTGGTTCGAAACCCTCATTGGAAAATATTCACCTATAAAACATGGTTTCCTCTTGGTCTTGCCCTCCCCTGGTCTCTGAGTAATGGGATCCGATGTCTAACCGTCTAGGAAAACGGCGAAAGCAGGTGATCCCGTGTCCACTCGCGCACATTCAATAACCTTCGGCAGCTAACTTTAACATGGAAAAGAGTTGGCAAAAAAAATGGCTGTTGCCCTGGCAAATATTGTTGAGCAAATCTATCAATTCCGAAGCCGGATGTGCCGGGCCTAAAGGCGCAAGTAATGCGGCTTTGAGGTAAACTATCGACACACCGCATCAACGTCCACTTAACAGTTGAACTCTAATAAGAAGAGAAAACTAAGACAAGGATAAGGTCAATCACTTTCAGGACACGCTTTTATCATCCTCCTACTTTCTTGCATTTTCAGCTAGCACTAATTATAATAGTAAAGAACAATTGTCCGTGTTGGAAAACATTTCAATGAATTATTATTTACAATTACCTTCGAAGCCAGCGCCGTATTCTTGATAACACCTGGAAAGATAAAGTGACAAACATGGAGGTCCTCACAAGCATATGCCTCCTGAATACTCCCGAATATCTACAATCTGCTCAAACAACGTAGGTTACGCTGGCCTGGCCAGATACACCGTATTGAAGATGGCCGCATGGAAAAAGATATACTTTATGGACAATTAGCAGATGGTTAAAGAACTTGGAGGCGCTCAAAACATCGATTTATAGACGTGTTAAACATGACATGAAGATCCTGAACATAAACCCTGCAGCCTGGGAAGAGATAGCTGCAGACTGTATTCTTTGGAAACACTCTAAAGCTCCAACTCAAGCAAGAGGCGGATAAATTCATTTTAAAAAAAAAGAGAGAATACATGGCGAAAGAAAAGAAACAATAATATTTAAAATATGTTTAATCCATGGACAACTATGATTGTCGGAGACTACTACTACTACCACTACTACTACTACTACTACTACTACTACTACTGCTGCTGCAGCTGCTGTTGCTGCTGCTGCTACTACTACTTGTTCTAGTTCAATGCAAATATAATCAACAAATAGAAGAGAATATCGTTCTTTTGGCTGCCAGTCAGAATGTTTCACCTCGACAAGCTGTGTTGTTTGACAGAGTTTGCTTGTCATCATCATCGAGTGCCGTCTCCGCAACGAAGGTTGGCTAACACGGAGAGCCATTCTGCTCTCTTGCTTTGATGGTGCAGGTTGTAATAGGCTAATTTGTCCATCTTTTGATGTTACTCGTCCATGTTAGTCTTGGTCTGCCTCTGTCTCTTTTACCTTGTATTTTCCCCTCCAGGATTACTTTAAGTAGGCTGTTGTGTCTTTTAACATGGCCCAAAAATCGCATTTGTCTTGTTTGAACTGTGCTTAGTAGTTCTCTTTTCATTGTTAGTTGTTTTAAGACTTCTTCGTTTGTTTTCTTCTCCTTCCATCCAATTCTACCTATTCTTCTATATATCCACATTTCAAAGGCTTCAATTCTGTTTTGTTTTCTTGTCTAATGTCCATGTTTCTGCACCATATAGGAATATTGAGAAGATGTAACATTTTGCTATTCTTAGTTTTAGCCCTGGTGTTATTTGTTTTGATGTTAGTATGTTCTTCATGACATTAAAATTACTTTTTGCCATTCCTATTCTTTTGTTTATTTCAGTTGTACATTTTCCATCACTGGTTATAGTATGTCCAAGGTAGGTGTAGTTCTGAACTGTCTCCAGGTCTATTCCTTCAATTTTTATATCCACTTGTTTGCTTGTAGAGAATCATTATTGTCTGACTGACTTAGTCACATAGTTCTCGATATCTTTACTTTCTCAGCTTTTAAAGAATTATGACATTAGTAATTGTTCTTTCAAGATCATTATGGAGCCTCGTATGGCAAAAATATGTTGTGTTTTCTTTGGACACACCCCACGCATTAATGAATTAAACATGGCGGCGGGAAAGATTGGGCGATCTGTAACACTGACAATGTTAGAGTTGAAGTGCCCAGCTAAAGTGTATCACCCATGTTGGGCTGCGGCAAGGAAGACCACAGAAAGGTGGTATGCATACTTTATAACTCTGGGACAACACTCAGAGATAATCACAACAAACAAAATGTCACACAGAACCACAAAGCAGGACAAACTGACTAGTACAGTATGGCACTTCATTTTGGCGTTTGTTTGGTGTCACGTGATAACAGCGATAGCAGATATAATATGCAAAAATAGGGGAGTCTGTTAATTTATTTAATACCATGATCTGTTAATTTATTTAATACCATGATCTGTTAATTTATTTAATACCACGTCATTCCCCACTTTGCAAAGAGTGAATGGCCAGCATTATATATTCTCATGAATGTGGGAAGTGATCTATAGGCCGCAGATCAAAAGGGCAGCAATCCAATTACATTAACATTTCCTGTCTCAAGAGTTGTTCTTTATGTATGCTCATTTATAAAGTGTACTGACCAAAAAAAAAACCCACCCATAATTTTAAAGCCATACATGAAACATTCAAATGGCTATATGTTTTTACATTCACTTTCCAAATCTATAATCGATCTCTTGTTTTTTCCATCTTTATTATGAACCAGGATATGATGACATGATTCTTTATGTCAACTTTACTGATACCTTTTTTAATCGCGACACTTGGAGACAATATATGTGCATATATGCAGTGGTTAGTGAACTGGACTACCACGGACAAGGGGTAGGTTCGATCCCAACCGACGGCTTCCGGGTTCACCCAGCCTTAAGTGGGTACCGGATTTTTTTCTGGGAAAGTAAATCAACACGGGCGTAATACTGACCACATTATCCCAAAAATCATGTGCTGAAGGTCTGTAAAATATAGGGTCACTAACACCATATTTCCCTATACGCCACTTGGCGTGACGGGGTACTTTACTTTTTTTTTTTTTTTTTTTAGTATCAATATTGTACCCGGCCATTACCGCGACTTTGTGACGATATGGAGAAGGTATCCACATCAAGAAAGAGCACAATTCACCTTCAAATGTTGTGGTCTAATACAGTGAACGCTTCATACCTCTATGACATTGATGTAATTGGATATGAGTTTTACCCCTTTAATTTGTACTTGAGAGGTTCCATTGCAAGCGATGATGACAATCTTCAGGCTTAGTTTAGAGTGTTTGACAATCAGATAATTCCTTTGGCAAGTATCCCTTGTTTAATGTATTGTCCATTCCTCCTTTCATTGCTACACCATTTAAAAGGCTGTTAGCAGCAATGCTCCCCCTCCTACGTCACAAAGTAAGCGTTGTTTATTAGACAAGAGTTCTCGTCACTGCTACTCACGGGTTCAATCACTTTCAGGTAACGACAAATCTCGTACTCGCTGATCAACTGACCACTGTATCATCACATCCCATCTTTCTATAACGTCAGTCGAATCTTCTGCAGGACTCTGGTACATAAATTCACTAGACAGGGGATCTTACTAACGTAAAAAAAAAAAAAAAAGTAAAGTACCCCCGACACGCCAAGTGGCGTATAGGGAAATATGGTGTTAGTGACCCTATATTTTACAGACCTTCAGCACATGATTTATGGGCTAATGTGGTCAGTATTACGCCCGTGCTGCTTTACTTTCCCAGAAAAAAAATCCGGTACCCATTTAAGGCTGGGTGAACCCGGAAGCCGTTGGTTGGGATCGAACCCTACCCCTTGTCCGTGGTAGTCCAGTTCACTAACCACTGAGCTATCGCGGCTCCGATCTTACTAACGGTAAATCAAAAATAAAATTCATATTTCTGGAGTGGAGTATTAAGTGTGCGTCATTAACAAACCTGTTACAAAGGTTATTATTCGCTATTTTAGAACTGGCGTCACAGTATTCAGGATAAATTCACAGAGCTGCACTTTCGGTTGCTTTGTAGCAAGATCTAATTCATCTGGTTCAAGGATAGCTCAGTGATTAGTCAACTGGACAATTAATTAAGGACAAGAGGTCAGGCTCGATGCCGATTGATGCGTCTAGGTTCACCCAACCTTAAATTGGTACCAAATTTTAGTTGTAAAGAAGAACAGAGTAGCCTGTCCTGGTCTCGACAACATCACCCATGAAAGATTGAGATAAGAGAAAGGGAAGAGAAGTGCCGAAGGAAAGACATGACATGAAATGCCAAAGATGCCACGCCCATAGTCGCGTCATTGGCCAAAGTTTTAAAAAAAATTTATAATAGTAGAAAGTTTGGGTAGAGTTTAAGTAATTGGCCAAACAAATAAATATTTACACGAAATGATGTCAAGTTATATTCCCGCCCCTTTTTTGTGTTTATTTGTTATAAAACATAACATCTCAAGAATGAAACGTTCTTACAGAGAAATTTATCATAACCAAAACGTGTTGTTCTCTTCCTTCTAGAATAACATGTTGCAATCGAACAGAAATGGCAACTTTATACAAACAGGAACTAGGGTCTGAATCTGACACGTTTTATAAAAACACTTGTAGAAACATCACCACCGCTACTGGCATCAATTTGCTTTGAGAAATTCAAGACCTTTAATCGTGATCAGATCCTGAGAGTGAAGACAGCGTTACAGTTGTAGCATGACGTATAAGTTAACAGTCTCTGTTACCGGAAAAGACGGAGGATGTGTGTGAGTGTACGTGCGTGTGTCTGACACTGTGAGGCTCAGCCTGGTGGGAAAAAATATATTAAATGTTGCTACCTTTCGTATTTTACTTTTCTTTACTCTTAAAAAGCGAAGAAATCGTTGTCGATTTTACAGTAATGCAATAAAAGGGAGATAATAATGTAAAATAGTTATGTAGGATTCCATTACTTCATTGTTCTTTCATGGACAATAGACAAACAAATGAAAAGATTAGTGGTCACAGACAAGGGATTTCCCAGAAGAATGTTGAAAGTTCCCTGGACAGCTAAAAAGACCAATCAGAAAGTTCTCAAAGAGGCCAACACAAAAAGGCTCTTAAAAAACATCAGAAAGAAGCAATCAACATTTTGTGAGCACATCATAAGGAGAGGAAAGTTGGAATACTTGGTTACAAGTGGCAAAATAAAAGGAAAGAGAGATCGCGGACGACAAAGAGAGAAAATACTGGATAGCTTGGTGTCATGGCATGGAAAACAGTCAACAACAGAACTCATACGATGCACTGTGGATAGAAGATTGTGGAAGGACATGATCGCCAACGCCAACCGGTACGGCACATGATGATCATGATGATTGTTCTTTCCCCCCAATAGTTTATATTCCCTTGTTTTTTTATTTTATCTCAGTGGACTATTAGAACATGAACTCTCCTGACTTAGAAATACAAACATCTATTCAAGCTGTGGTTTTTCTATGTGTTTTTTTTTCCTACTTTTAAATTACACCTCTTTCTCAAATAACGTACTTTATATTCATTGTCGGTGTTACTAGTATAGTATATTGTATAGTAAACCTCATAGACGCAGTACACCTGCCTTTCGTTTTATCATTTCATCTCTTGTCCCTCTTTTTATTTCTCCTTAATTTACCTGTCCCGCATATGCTAGATATAGTAGAGAAATAATCTTGTTCTTCGTTGTCTGTTTGTGTTGTTCTCGTTCTTTGAAGAAGGTTGCATGTAGACCGAAACGTCAGTATTTTGTTGTGTTCGAGTTTTGTCAAGCTGTCACAATACCTTATAGAAGTGTATGTTACACCCCGCTACTTGCTCTGTACTAGTATAACTCTGCATTCAATGGGGTATATTGATGCAGTCCAGTCAATGCCCAGTCAATCCGATTGGACACAATGATAATGGATTTAGAGATATCTACTACTTCTTCCTCTTCGTCTTCTTCTTCTTCATCTTCA
This sequence comes from Megaustenia siamemsis, assembly GCA_032433765.1. Taxonomy (NCBI): domain Eukaryota; kingdom Metazoa; phylum Mollusca; class Gastropoda; order Stylommatophora; family Ariophantidae; genus Megaustenia; species Megaustenia siamemsis. The sequence goes on along the minus strand of JAVIAB010000051.1, from coordinate 43,920,944 downwards.
TCTTCTTCTTCTTCTTCTTCTTCTACATCTTCATCTTCATCTTCTTCTTCTTCATCTTCATCTTCTACATCTTCATCTTCTTATTCTTCATCTTCATCTTCTTCTTCTTCATCATCTTCTTCTTCTTCTACATCTTCATCTTCTTCTTCTTCATCTTCATCTTCTACATCTTCATCTTCTTATTCTTCATCTTCATCTTCTTCTTCTTCATCATCTTCTTCTTCTTCTACATCTTCATCTTCTTCTTCTTCATCTTCATCTTCTTCTTCTTCATCTTCTTCTTCTTCTTCTTCTTCATCTTCATCTTCTTCTTCTTCTTCTTCTTCATCTTCATCTTCATCTTCTTCTTCTTCATCTTCATCTTCATCTTCTTCTTCTTCATCTTCTTCTTCTTCATCTTCATCTTCTTCTTCTTCATCTTCATCTTCTTCATCTTCTTCTTCTTCTTCTTCATCTTCTTCTTCATCTTCATCTTCATCTTCTTCTTCTTCTTCTTCATCTTCATCTTCTTCTTCTTCATCTTCATCTTCTTCTTCTTCTTCTTCTTCATCTTCTTCTTCTTCTTCTTCATCTTCATCTTCTTCTTCTTCTTCTTCTTCATCTTCGTCTTCATCTTCTTCTTATTCTTCTTCTTCTTCATCTTCTTCATCTTCATCTTCATCTTCATCTTCTTCTTCTTCTTCTTCATCTTCTTCTTCTTCGTCTTCTTCTTCTTCTTCTTCTTCTTCGTCTTCTTCTTCTTCTTCTTCTTCTTCTTCTTCTTCCTTCTTCGTTCGTCCAATAACTACCCATCCCCAAGTCTGTATCGTTGGCCCCCCAAAAGAACGTTAAGCAGACAAAGTTGTGTGTACAGTACACGTACAGTAAAGCCTTTCGGCCCAAAATATCTTTCTGTGTTGTGTCAAGTTATATGAATCATCTCTAACACTTCCCAAACACTTAGTACATCTCCTGTGAACAGTGAAACAAGTTTCAAATATAAAAATAAACTAAGGCCACTAGTCTTAAATAACTGGACTACAAAGGAAACTGGGCTACAAAGGACAAGAGGTAGGGTTCGATCCCAACCGACGGCTTCTGGTTCACCCAGACTTTAATTGGTACAGGCTGATTTATGTGAATGACTTAACAGATCTGGACAGTTTCACGGTAAAACTAAATGGTTCTGCCTCATGTAACAATGAATCAAGGTTTGTAGTTAGTTCGCATGAGATTGATGTCTTTTGCTCTGTGGCTGGTCTGATCAACAAGTTACGGATTGAAGGTGTGATAGTTGCAAATATCTGCTCCATCTACATTGGCGGGGGTCGGAATGTGGCTCTCAAATCATACCTAAATATTTCCGTGAACACTATTGTAGTCACCACACAAGCGACAATGGCACACATTAAGATTGAGTTCTCACCGACCATTTCGCAGGCCGTCAGTGCACTGACAATGTGCGAGGTGCAAACATTTACAGACACCTATTGTCTGAACGGGCATTCTTGGTCGTTTTGTGCAGTGTGTAGTGGGTGTTGCAGAGGCTGCAACGTCATCATCAGTACGTGTCACGGCAACTGTTCACATGGGATCTATGGGCACGAGTGCTCCGGGTCTTGTCTTAGTGTCTGTCCTTTATGTGAGGAAAAATCCGGAAAATGCCTACAATTAAATCATCATGGCTACACCTGTAATGACACTTGTCCCGATGGTAATGTTGGGCTACAGTGCAAACAGACGTGTTCTGATGGCTGTGACATCATATGTGATCCGGAATGTACAGACTGTACGTGCAAGGACACGTACTACGGGTCAGACTGCACTCTCAAATATCCGGACAACTGTTTCAACGACACCTGTGAACAGTCAACCGGGAACTGTACATGCAAGGGAACGTTCTACGGGTCAGACTGCACTCTGAAATCTCCGGACAACTGTTTGAACGAAACCTGTGAACAGTTAATCGGGGCCTGCGGCTCGTATGTCGATGATTCCCACGTTAAGAAGAGTCTGCCGACTACAACAAACCCAAGCATATGGATACCTTAATGTGTTTCTGAGCTGGACATGGTTCATTTCTTGGTGTTTTTCTGTGCTAGCCATAGCTAATATCTTAGCTTGTGTGTGTGTGTGTGTGTGTGTGTGTGTGTGTGTGTGTGTGTGCGTGTGTGTGCTGGCCATGGCTCATATCTTGATGTGTGTCATGTTAGTCATATCTCATATCTTGGTGTGGCCGTGTTATTCATGTCTCATATCTTTATGTGTGTATGTGTTTAGTCATATCTCATATCTTAGTGTGTATCTGTGTTAGTCATGTGTCACATCTTTGTGTGTGCATGTTTGGGTTAGTGATATCTCATATCTTTGTGTGCATGATTATGTTAGTCATATCTCATATCTTTGTGTGTGCATGTCTATGTATGTCACATCTCATATCCTTGTGTGTGCATGGCTATGTTAGCCACATCTCATATCTTTGTGTGTGCATGTCTATGTTGGTCATATCTCATATCTTTGTGTGCATGTCTATGTTAGGCATGTGTCATATCTTTGTGTGTGCATGTCCATGTCAGACATATCTCATATCTTTATGTGCATGTCTATGTTAGTCATGTGTCTTATATATTGATGTATGTCAGTGTTAGTCATACCTCGTATCGCTGTGTGCATGTCTGTATTAGGCACATCTCATATCTTTGTGTGTGCATGTCTGTGTTAGTCACCTCTAGTATCTCGGGCAGATGGTGCTCGTAAACCTGGGAGGGCCGACCATCTAGGGGCAGAATCCCCCTACAGAAAAGATCATCTGCTGCCTTGCAGGAAGATTGGGGACAATCAAAGGGTAAGGAAAGCTAACCTGAATAAAATGCTGGCTGAAATCGGATGCACTGGGCCACTGGCGCAGAACACAGTGCAACGTTTTAACGGGTGTTCAATCAGAGTGGATCTGGCAGACTCTGACTTCATGTGAGAGTCTGGAATCCTACTCTGATTGAGTCTTGATCGCAGAGAGAGAGAGAGAGAGAGAGAGAGAGAGAGAGAGAGCGAAAGAGAGAGAGAGAGAGAGAGAGAGAGAGAGAGAGAGAAAGAGAGAAATCATTGGACAGCTATCACCACTATTGGATAACAAGGAAATAACTCTAGGTGCAAAACGGGCACTCTACAATACAATCTTCATTCCAATGTTGTGCTACCAATGCCAGACCTGGACCCTTGATGTAAGAACAATCAGAAAAATAACCATTACCGAGATGAAATGTGTTAGACGAATGACAAGAAACAGCTTGAAAGATAAGATCACAAATGAAGAACTGGGAAATAAGCTACCTATAATTCCCACCATAGAGTATATAAAGAAACAACAGATAAGCAGATAAGATGGTTTGGCCGCGCAATAAGGCAAAAAGATCAAAACACTAAACAAAGCGCCTTCATTAAACGTTGCGAGAACACCAGACACAAGGGTCGACCACGAAAAATTTGGATTGATGGAATATTAGCACTATGAAACATAACAGCAGGAGAGGCCAATAAAAGAGCAAAAGACTGCATCCTTTGATGCTGAAAGGCAAATGAGGAAGGAAAGAAGAAGACGGTCATTCTTTTGTATTTGACGCATACAAATAAATACAAAAACTACTTGGCGTCGAATCGACGTCCTTCATCAATGACAAACAACCGGTTGAAACCACTTGGCACTCAGATAAATGTGCGAATAAATTGACTATCGTGCAACTGAGAATTTGACAAAGATTATTTTACCTGTCAAGTGGCAATATTAAATGCCCGTTGTTATAAACCTTGAGCACCTTCTGGTTCTTGATTATGGATTAATCGGACATCATTCTATTGCCATTCTCAGAAATGACGATTTTGCTATTTGAATTCAACTTAGCCAGACTTCTTTGATGTCTTCGAAGGATGCCATATACTATACAGAAGTCTGTTTTAAAAAAAATAACAACTCGTATGTGTATACGGTCAAGGTCACACATAGGCGAAGGTGAGAGTGGGTGATTGAACGAGCTGGAGTATAACTCTCGTGGGGATGGTGGACTAACACAAAGGCGACGAAGGCTCTCAATAGAGATTGTTAGCAATCGAAACGATTGTGAAACTATCAGTGAGAGTTCTGTCAATTTAAGATACAGCCTAGGTCAAGCAGGAACAACGACAGCCTGCACAACAATGTAAATACATAACTAGCGACTTGCTAGGGCCACCAGTGCCAACACACATGGTTATGGTTAGTCGAAGACCCCGGTATCGCTGCAAAGGAATTAAAATCCATAATCCATCAACCGCCCGTGTCAGTGGAATCATCCGAATTAAAATTCATCTCATTGAAGGATCCAAACAATGAAAGTCAGCTGCAGTCCCAAAAGAGCAGCTATAACACACGCTAAAAGACATAAGGCCAAGCGGCACTATCTATCTATCTATCTTTCGTTCGCCTGAAGTATTGTCTATATCTGCAATGTCGTTTCCTGTATAAATTTTACTGTCTTTTGTAATTCTTGCAGTGGCCCATATAGTTTTGTCTGTAGTGTTGTATCTATGGGCCAATGGATTTTCCTCAGTCTACTATATTCAGTGCAGTCTTGAAGTATGTGTTCAGCAGTCTGGGGTGCCTGTCCACATGTACAAGTAGTTGATGTGCCGATCTTGAATTTTGTATACATGTGACTATGGAGTCGATTGTGTCCTGTTCTTAGGCGTATAATGATAACTTGTTCATATCTATTCATATTATGAAAGGCATCCTGATTTGGGGCTTGTGGTCCTCTGATTGATTTGATTATCTGTTTCTTATGATGGTATGTAACTGGTGTATCTAGTTGTGTGCCTGTTGAACCTTCCTTTGCCAACTGATCTGCTTTCTCATTTCCTGGTATTCCACAGTGAGACGGGATCCACTGCAGGGCAACCCTGTGGTGCTTGCAGAGTTCAGTCAATAAGGTCTGCAGATGTGGTAATTTTCTGGATTGTAGTGCCTGGAGTACTGATCTTGCATCTGTCAAAAACACTACAGGCTGTGGGCTAAGATTACTGTTCAGCAGTTTTTCTATTGCCAACTTTATTGCTTGTATTTCTGCATCATAATTGTGACAATATTTCCCTGTTGCTATTTTATCCATATCCCTAGTGTTATTTGGGTACTCTATATATGCACCTGCTCCCCCATTCTTTACTGCATTCTGTGCTGATCCATCTGTGTACACACGAATCCATAGGTCTTGTGGGTATTCTTCATCCAGGAAACTGAGAGCTATTGTTTTTCGCTGTAGACTATTTTGTTCCTCTTTGTCAACTATTCCTTTCACTTCTGTCCGTATTTGAACTGATAATCCTGATTCATCTGTCCAGGGAGTCTGTTCTGGTATGGGCAGAAGGGGTTTAACAACTCTTGGCATGTCTGGTGTTTGTCTACTAATACGCTTGGCTTGGTGGATAAAGCTGCTTCTCTTAAGTCGTCCCAATGCAAGATTTTGGAATCTGTCCTTCATTGGATGTCTCGGCATGCATACACATTTTTCTGCCTGTATCAGCACCTTTGTGTCTCTCCGTTCTCTCAGTGCTGGTATCCTCCACAATTTCTCCATCTCCAATATTGGTGTTGATTTCATTGCTCCTGTGATGACCCTAAGTGCCTGGTTTTGTACTTTATCCAGTTCTTGCAATGTGGTGTTTGATGCTGAGCACCATGCGGATGATCCATATTCTAAATGTGGGCGTATACTCTGTTGGTAAACTTTACTGAGTATTTTCCCACTCGCACCCCATGTGGTTCCACACAACTTTCTTAGAATAGCCAATTTTCTCCTTGCTTTTTGGGTTGCCTTATTTATCTGCTGTTTCCAAGATAGTTTGTTATCAAATGTAACTCCGAGATATGTAGCTTGTATGTCTTCTTTCACAGGCTCATTGTTTATGTAGATGGCTCCTGCTTTTTGTTTTGGGGAGAGTGTGAAAAGTGTAGTACTGCATTTGTCTGTATTGATGCTGATACACCATCTATTTGTCCATGAATTCAGTGCATTCATAGCTCTTTGTAGCAATTTGGAGGCCACTGTTGCATACTCCTCTGTGCACCACATTACCAAGTCATCTGCATACATTGCCACTTTGATGCCATGTGGTAGTTCAGTAACTAGGTCATTGATGTAGATCAGAAAAAGTGTTGGAGATAGTACCCCTCCTTGTGGAACGCCCTGGCGCAATAAGACCTTCTTACTCTTAAGACCATCCAGTTGCACTCTGGCTCTCCTGTTATGCAGGTATGCTTTGACCCATTTGTACATCCTGCCATTTACTCCATAATTTCTCAGTTTCTTCAAAAGCCCTTCCTTCCATACCTTATCAAATGCTTTCTTTAGGTCTATCCATGCTGCTAGTACCAGTTTCTTTTCTTGAAAACGCATCTTCAATTTCCTGGGAAAGATAGGTTGCTTGATCTTCGGTAGAGTAACACTGTCTAAAGCCTGCTTGTTGTGGGACAAGGAGATTTTCACTTTCCAGGTACCACTGCAGTCTGAGATTGATTATACGTTCCATTGTTTTACACAAACAGCTTGTAAGGCTGATTGGTCTATAGCTGGATGTCATTGAACTATCTTTTCCTGGCTTTAGTAATGGTATCATAATTGCTTCTCTCCATGCCTGTGGCACTCTACCTGTGATCAAGCAAATGTTGTAGATCTGCAGTAGTTTTGCTTTAGCTGCAGTTCCCAAGTTCTTAATCATTTCATTGGACACTCCATCATTGCCTGGTGACTTTTTCATTTTTAATTTGGATATTGCCAGCTCTAGCTCTCTTTGTGTAATGGGTGTTTCCATGACTTCATGTGTGGTCTCTTCTTGTCTTGCATTTTGTTGTTTTAGACGGGTCTCTTGTCGTTTTTCTAGGCTAATTTCAATATTATTGTCATTTGCAAAGGAGTCTGCAAAGTAATTTGCTGCATGTTTACCTGTTAGAATGTTTCCATCCTTCTTCAGTGTAATTTTGGTGTTCCTTTCTGTACCCTCATCATTCAGCTGTTTTACAAGCTTCCACACTTTTCTTGTGTCTCGTTCAAGATTCAAGGACTCTGTTTTCTCTTTCCAGCTTCTCCGTCTGGCTTGTAGTTTAGCCCGTTGAAATTTGGCTTTAGCATGCTGGTAGTTGTTGTGGTTTTCTTGGCAAGGGTTATTTTCTGCTTGCTTTCGAGATGTTTCCATGTCATTGTGCAGTTCCTCTAGTTCACTACTCCAGTATGGTTTGTAGTGTTTCCGTGCCCCTCTAGGTATTGTTTCACTGGCAGCTTGTATTATTAGTCTACTGAATTCATCAACTATTTTGTTGATGTCTCTATCTGTATTTATATCTTTAGTCAGTACACTGGTGTAGTGTTGATACATTTTCCAGTCTGCCTTTTTGTAATTCCATCTGGAGAGAGTGCTGCTCTCCCTGATGGCCTCATTTTGCACCACTAAAAAGACTGGTCGGTGGTCGCTGCCTCCAAGTTGTTTCCCAACAATTCGTGTGATATTCCAATCCAGGTCTGGTGAATGGAAAGCAAGGTCTGGTGTAGATGTGGTATGCCATGATCTGGAGTAGAATGTTGGTGGATCTGTTGCCTGGTTTAATAGTATAAGCCCATTGTCATCCTGCCAATTTTCAAGCTCTTCACCTCTCTTGTCCATATGTTCATAGCCCCAGCTCTGTGAGTGGCTGTTAAAGTCTCCACATACAATTATTCTTTCTTTTAATGTAATTGTGTCTAGTGCTAGTGGGCGGTCACTCGGACAGTAGTAGTTAAGTAGATGGAAGTCTGTATTTCCTGTCCTGAGGTGCAGTATTTGATATTCCGCCCCATCCATATACACTTCAATCTGACATGCATTAATGTTGTTCCTTACAAGAGTCAGTATTCCACCCTTTTGTCTATTTATTCTGTCAGATCGGTAGCACTGGTATCCCCTAATCTTCAAGGCTATGTCGTTGTTTAGATGGGTTTCCTGCAAACAGCATATGCTTATTTGTTCTTCATGCAGGATATTTTCTAATTCTATCTTTTTACTGTACCCATCTCTTTTGCTGTTGATGCCTTCAGCATTCCATTGCATTATTTTTAGTGGTCTTATTTTGGATTGGCCAGTAGCTCTATTCTCTCGCCCCCTGACTCCACAGGGCGGTTGAGAAGGACATCCAGTAATAGAGGTTGGGCCCTTTCGAGGCTGAGGGCCCGGCGCTGCACCTGCCTGAGTGCCCATCACAGGGCGAGTGCCATATCGATTTGCAGTTATAGACATACTTCCATATGCGTTGAGTGCGTGGCATCCTGATTGTTGTGCGCCTTTTGGCTGGTTGCCTCCGACTTCAGCACTTGAACTTGCTAGAGCAGACTGTGGTCTTGCTCGGGTGTAGGAAGGCCTGGCCAGTCTTAGTTTTCAGTCCCTGGTGACTGTTAAGCCCCATCCCCACGACAAGGAGCTGGCCTTGATGAGGCAAGCGGCACTGAAAGTGAACGCAACTGAACTGTCCCTCGTCATACGATATCATCATTCATCGTAAGACATTGGAATATCTAAACACGATCCGGATGAAAAACACAGCTGTCAACACACATTTGTCATCTGCTAAAGGACATATGAGTTTGACCGAAGTAGTTGGTGCGTTCATTAATGATCAAAGAGGTACTATATCTAACGAAATTTTTGTTTGAGGGACAAGGCTTCGGGGTTCAACCAGCCTCCAAAAATTGATACCACAGATGCTAGGAGGTAAAGGGTACCGACCACATCATCCAATAATGCGACCTGCCGTTGAAAAATATTGATAAGCACAAATATATAACATATTAAATATTATTCGGGGATGCGAGTAGAACTGAAAGTTGTTTGTCTCGTCTCTCTTATAAATTAGCTGCTAGAAACAATGTTATGTTTATTTTACATGAAAAATAGGGGCATATATAAGTGTGGCGAGATACAATGCATGCCATGTATAAAGTCTGACACTTAATAATTAAGATTGTCTGACGATCGGACATCGAGAGTCTTTCATTTCTGCCTTTGTGTCGTCTTCTGTTTGAAAGGACAATAGATAGAACACCATAGGCCCTATACGTTCATCAAGATGTCAGTTGTTGAGGGTAATTTTTTTTTTACTTAGGTTCAACATTTTAACCAAAAATTCTTCTTCTTCTATCCTTCCTCATTTGCTTTTCAGCGTCGAGGGGAGATATAATTTGCGGTCTTTTGCTCTTCTGTTCGCCTCTGCCTCTGTTATGTTTCCTAGTGCTTCTAATATTCCATCGATCCATCTTTTTCGTGGTCGACCCTTGGGTCTGGTGTTCTCGCAACGTTTATTGAGGGCTCGTTGTGTTGTGTTTTTATCTTTCTGCCTTGTCACGTGGCCAAACCATTTTATCTGTTGTTTCTTTATATATTCTGTGGCGGGGGCTATTCCTAGATTTTTTTCTCAGTTCTTCATTTCTGATCTTATCTCTCAGACTGTTTCCTGTCATTCGCCTGACACATTTAATCTCAGTAGAGGTTATAACCAAAAATGCTTGGTCAATCTGCTTTTCTTTTCTCTTTCCACTGATACCTAAAAGGTGTCGTGGTTTATATCATTTGTCATTCTTAAGCTGCTCGAACTGTCTGAATTAGTGACTTTCCTTTGTTGTTACATGTTTCTGCATCTATCCATATTCTTCTGGGTCTTCTTCTTGGTCTTTTTTCATGCATTCTTGAGAAGAACGCCCTTGATGGTGATTGATAAGGATTCATTCTGACCAGGTGGCCAAACCATTTAAGTTGTTGTTGTTCTATATATTCTTGGCAGGGTTTTGTTCCTACTGTTTTTCTTATGGTTTCATTTGGTAATTTATCTCTTCTTGTGTTGTTTGTTACTTTTCTCAAGCATCGCATCTCACATGTCTTGATCTTTGTTAAATGTGATTTTACGATCGCTTGGTCAATACCTTGTGTAATTTCCTTCATCTGGAGATGTCCGGAGAACTCTTCCTTTCTAAATGAAGTGTTGTTACACCAGAACTTTGTAACGAGCACTCAACAACATGGTAAGAAAGTTTTGATTTGTGTACTTAAATTTCCATTTACATTACGTACATACTATCTTTCATGTTATGTTAAGGATGATTTTATTGATCTGAACTTACTGTATATAGCATGTTGGGTAAAACATCAATTAAATTAGTTTTAAAATACCTGCAATTGTTACGGTATCTGTTATCGATAGATATTAGATGCGACTCATTTCTTATTTTATTTTAAATATTTGTACAAATAAAATAAGAACAATATTCAGTTTAATCAGTAATTATATATAACATTTTAATAAATTAAGTACTATTTAGTAATTGTATATAATTACTAACACATTAACAATAATTTACAGTAAAATGATTATGATTCAGAATAAAAGTAAACATGTTTCTTTGAATCTGACTTTGCCACTTTCTTTGCTGAATTAAAGAAAAAAATATAAAATAGTAAAGTAATAATATTATTTATTATTTAGTAGAGAGTTAATAATACATAATTAGAATAATAGATACTTAGATAACAGTTTTGAGTGAGTTTAGTAGTTTAGTTTAGAGACTCAACTATTTTTTTTATTTTTTACACATGACATGACCACATGAACACATTTCTTTCTCATTTCTTATGTTTACAAACATATATGAAATAAACAATGAACAATGTTTAAAACATGTATTGTATGCTCAATATCTGCAGATTCAGATTCTCACTTCCCCACATCCTGATGTTTTTAAACATTTTTATTTGAATATCATATTATGCTGGCGTATAACAAACATGATGATAAAATTGATATTGATACAGTTACGTTACTGCTAAGACTTACACTATACAATACATGATATACTCACTGACTCAGACTGTGTAAGTTTGTGTTGTGTTGTGTGAAATCGAACATATAACTGTGTTGAGTTCAGTGTACAGATTCAGATACAAATATTATATATAAGTATAGAAGTGCCTGATTTAAAGCAAAAAAAAAAAAACACTTGTGGACTGCGGACCAGAGGCCCTTAAACAATAGAAGAAATCTCAGGGTTTCCCTCGCAAATATATGATCTCTTTACACCTTACAGGTTTTTTTTTATTTTAGCAATTAATAGTTTTAATAAACCATGAAAAAATCATTGACTAACTATTTAGTGTTGTTAAAGAAAATTTATTACTTGTATTATCATGTTGTTCTTGTTCATCAAAAATTATTAAATAAACAATATTGTCCACAATTTTTAAATAACATAAAAAAAATAATAAATCAACAAAACTTTAAACATTTAGTAGTTTCATACATCTTTTGTGGTGAAATCTATCAGGATATATCTTGTGAAAGTTTAAAGTTTATTTACTGTTTATTAGATGTTCATGTCATATTTAGTGGCCATCATAATGGCATGTGGATTTGTCATTGAAGATTGGTGATAATTTTTTTCAGTAGCTTTAACTTCAAAAAGTTCACTATTTCAGTGATTGTGAGATATCCATAAATCATTAATGATGTCATAAATTTTTTAATGTTGATAGCACCATATTTAAAGAATTTGTATATTTACGATGTTGGCACTCTTTCATCAGTTTTAAAATCTTCTAACTGTGATATGAAATTTTTTAGGCAAATGGCATCAGCTAGTAGGCCATTAAATCCATAACAACAACATATAAAATACTTAAAAAATAAACCATTTCGTCCACAAACACGTACTGTATCATACCTCAGGATAATTCTCTTTAAATCTTTGAGCAGCTTCTTTAATTTTGGCATCTGTCATCGATGGAAACTCAACAAGGAAAGCAAATAGCAAATGAACTTACTTTGTTATATGTTTCCATCAACAATTTGTGTTTTTCATGTTCCAGTAGTTTAGTACTGAACTAAGCATTTTCTTTGTAGAATTTCATTATGCAAAACATTATTTTCATCATATAGAAATAATTAAGAAAGTTTTATAATTTTCTTCCCAGGCTGCAGGGTGTATATTCAGAGTCTTCATGTCATGTTTACAAATGTCTATAGTCAGAGTTTTGGGTGCCCCCTGGTTCTTTTACCATTTGCTAGTTGTCCATAAAGTATATCTATTGGCTTGCAGCCTTATCCAAATAGTTTAAGTGACCAATCCAGGGTAACCTATGTTTGAGCAGCAGATGTAGATGTTTTAGGGAGGCTTGTGCAAGTGAGAACCTTCACATTTGTCATTTTTTAATTTCATGTGATATAAAGAATATGGCACTGGCATCACATACAGAATACATTTAGCCTTCTCTCTTGCTTTGCATATTACATTAACTATTGGAGATACAAGAAATACCTAAAGACTGGAAAGAAGGTTATATGAACAAACTACCAAGGAAAGGAAGTTTACAGGAGTGCACACATTACTGAGGAATTATGCTACTATCAGAATACTAAGCAGAATCATTCTGGAGACCCTAAAAGAAGACATAGAGAATCATTTGAGAGATGAACTAGTGGGTTTTAGGAAACAGATCATGCAATGGTCAAATAACTACCTTACATGTAATAGTTGAACAAAGATTGGAACTACCAGTCCCCAAATTATGTTGGATTCATAGATTACAAAAAGGCATTTTATATTTAGACCTGTGCTCTTCAACATGGATGCTACCTACTACTAGTGGGCAATTTTGGTGGGTGGTAGCAGAATAACTGCATGCTTTATTAATTATATATGTAATATACACTCAGTGGATGCTCGAGGAGCTTTATTGTCTGAATTTTCTTCAACATCAATAGTCAAAATGTTCTTATAATTTGGTCTCTGGGCGCGACTAAAATTAAATTAACAAGACTGGCCCATCTGGTTTGAGTCAGGGAGGTGTCCTTTGTAGTGACTGCTTTATACCTATCTTTGTATTTTATAAATACCAGCTGACCTACCCTTGCATATCTGCAGTTAGTATGATCCTATTATACCACCAACAAATACCATGTAGACCATGCACATTTGTAAATCTGCACCAGGATAGAAATTACTTATATTTCAAATCTTATTCTGCTTTTAGCCTCAGAATGAGTACATTGAACTTCATACCAAGCGTCATGGAAGGAGGCTTGACTATGAGGAGAAAAAGTAAGTGCTTTTCTAGCAGGTAATTTAATACACTAATGTAATATCACTAATGTATTATCTATCTTATCAGACTTTGTAACTGTTATTCTAGTTTTGAGTGTCTTTGCTTTCTTTCTTTTCTGCGGAAAAAGTAGTCAGTTACAGCACATCTTGTGATATATTGTTGACATCATCTCTTGAACTCGTTCACTCTGTGGTCACTCTGTGGCACTTTAAACTGGTCATACTTCTCATCGCTGTCTTTACTGTTCATTGCATGTTCTTTTTGGTTTGTGTTGCATGGTTGATGGATTGAAAAATAGGCATAGATAGTTTATTATGACTTCACTTTATTACTTGTCTTTTTTTTCCTTTAATTACAGGAGGAAGAAGGAGGGGCGTAGACCTCACGAACTGGCAGAGAAAGCTAAGAAACTAAGAGGTATACGAGCCAAACTGTATAACAAAAAACGTCATGCTGAGAAAATACAGATGAAAAAGACGTGAGTAGATACATATTAAAATATATGTAGACTTTATAAGCTGTTTTGAAACAGTCACCTTCATAAATATTGACATGAATATATTTAATGTCTTAAACTATTGCATTTCCAACAAATCTGAACATGTTTTTCTTTTAAATTGTCATATATCAATTAGTGATATAAGATATAAAGATATGCTAGATTTTTATGCTCCTGACTTTATATCAGCAATTGTGCATTGAAATGCATATTTAGTTGTGGTCATGTTTCTACAATGAATGTTATGTAGATATAATACATCACAACAAAGCATTGCACATGCTTTTTATTGTCATTTGTTCAGGCTAAGTTATGTATATCTTTTATTACTAAAATTGTCATATGTTTATATTTTCTACATTTAGCATTAAGATGCATGAGGAGAGGAAGACAAAGCAGAAGACGAGTGACAATGATTCCAAATATGGAAACCCCAACTATTTGTTGGAGCGTGAAAATCAGATCCGGGCTAAAGTTCTTTCAAACACCATCAAACAAAAGAGGAAAGAGAAGGCTGTGAGTAATAGACAGTTTGAAAAGTTGTTGATGTAAAAGTTTTAGTTTTATTTCAGACTATTGTTTAACTCTAGATTGTGATACTTCACTGTGAGTTTACATAATTAACCAAATTTACTACTCAGAGAAGACCCTTGATGAAATAATATTGTTATTGATCTTTTGATAGAAATCTTTGGAGCAATTACACAATGGAAGAACACTAGTTTAGAAAATAACCGAAACAATTTAGGCAAAACAAATGTTAACAATATGTGCATGACAGCATTTTGTTCCTTCTAAACTGTAAATTTTCTGCAATTTGTGGGAAACAGAGCATATACTTTTAAGCGGACACCAAAACAACTCGATACTCTCTTTTTTTAAGAATATTAGATGAGCACAAGTGACCGTACAGGATGCAATTATTAGTTTATCTGCTTAGGCCCTGCCACACAATCTGCGATCGTCCATACTTCACAAAATACTATTTCTTGTTGTGTGCTGTGATAGGTGCCTCTCAGTAAAAGGTTAGCAGTAGTTTATCTGTTGTCAGGCGGGTGTGTGTGTCTGTATCTGAGGTATCTATGAAAGCCTTGCTCTCATCAGAAGTTGAGGGTTTCACAGTAGGAAAGCAAATTTTGCAGGTCCACCCGGGTAAGGTGGGAAGCCGCAATAGCTCAGTGGTTAGTGAACTGGACTACAAAGGACGAGGTATGGTTCGATCCCAGCTGACGGCTTCTGGGTTCACCCAGCCTTTAATGGGTACCAGATTTTTTTCTGGGAAAGTAAATGGCACGGGCGTAATACTGACCACATTACCTTAAAAATCATGCGCCAAAGGCATGTAAAATTTATGGTCACCAACACCATATTCCCCTATATGCCACTTGGCGTGATGGGGGGCACTTTACTTTTTTTTATTAACCCGGGTAAGGTATAGAAAGTGGTTTTTTCTTTAGCGGGTGAGAAGAAACATTAGAACACACAAATATTAAAACACAATCTCTTCCACTTAGCGTTAATTATTTTAAAAAATTACTTGAATGATATTGTATTTTTTCCTAATATCCTGATGTATTTTATTAATTTTTTTTTTTTTAAAAAAAAGCCTGTCGCTAAGTAACGTGTTACTGGCATGAACTATTGGGAATGGCAATAAAGAGCAATTGTGCTATGGCAAACTGTTGAATTCTAAAGAATGTAGAATTTTAGGCCATAACTCTTTATGATATTATCGTAATCTAGTAAAAGTAAAGAGCTCCGTCATTTATAGGGAATATGGTGTTAGTGACCATAAATTCTACAGACCTTAAGCACATGATTTTTGGGGTAATGTGGTCGGTATTACTCCCATGCCGCTTTACATTTCCAGAAAAAAATCTGGTACCCATATAAGGCTGGGTGAACCTGGAAGCCGCCGATTAGAATCGAACCCTACCTCTTGTCCTTTGTAGTCCAGTTCACTACCCACTGAGCTATTGCCACTCCCATCGTAATCTAGGGTGTAAGAATAAGACAATTTTACTTGATAAATTGATAGCTCAAGCAAGAAAGAACATTGTATTTGGACAACAAAGAATTTATCAGGACTTGTGTTTCACAATATGGAAACAGA
The DNA here is from genome assembly GCA_032433765.1 of Megaustenia siamemsis. NCBI lineage: Eukaryota > Metazoa > Mollusca > Gastropoda > Stylommatophora > Ariophantidae > Megaustenia > Megaustenia siamemsis. The sequence goes on along the minus strand of JAVIAB010000051.1, from coordinate 43,905,210 downwards.
ATAAACTGCTATAATAGGCTATATTTTTCTCATAATTTAGACTGATTAAGTTATAATAATATAGAGATAATTTTATTATAATGCTGTGAAGTCATTCTTTTATGTCCATGATGGATGCAGAACTATGTAACAAATCATAATCTTTATAATATAATTTGTGCATGTATATTTGATCTGTTTTATGTTCTATTTATAGCCATATGACAAAAGATAAAATATTTTTTTTTAAATTTGGTATTTTAAAACTAAACTAATAAAAGAAAAAGAAGTGTGCATGCAAAATATTAAATTTTTGGTATTTGAAGGAAATGCTGTATGTGCAGCCTGTGATTAAAGCAAATTTTATCTGCTTGTTAAATGTAATGCTTTTCTGCCCCTTTATTTTTCATGCACTTACTATTGTGTTCTATACCTGGACATTAATACTGTATGGTCAATAGGAAGTTTGCATCTAACAACACCTTGCTGAAGGATATTACTGGGATAGTTTTATTGATGGTGTGAAAAATGTGTGGTTGGAAAGAATTTAGATAGGCATGCACTACAGAATGTTAATATCATACTTAGCCTTGAGGAAATTGCTAGATAGCTTAGATTAATGAAGATATTTAGTGTGGTTGGTTGATAAAATATTAATTGATGACATCAAGAATAACAAGGTCATAAGAATGATAGTGGAGGTAGTATGTACCCTTTTTGTGTATGTGGACAGGTCACACCATCTACTGGACTAAAACTATTTTTTCCAGCATGTAATCATGACATATTTGTAAATACAAATATTCTTACTTACCTGGAAATGTTGAATATTGTTTTGCATTGTTCCATTACAGGGAAAATGGGATGTTCCAATTCCAAAAGTCAGAGGTGTCTCAGAGGCTGAAGTTTTTAAAGTTGTAAAGACAGGAAAAACAAAGAGTAAGTGCAGTATGTCTACCTCATGTATTCAACTTTTCATTTCTTTCAATTTTTCTTATGATAATTGTTGGGATAAAATTAAATTGTTTTAAAGATTTCTATTTCTATAAGCCAAAATACAGCCAATAGAAATGAACATTGCTATCATCAATAGCCAGCAAAATTGAGCTTGAGATCAATCATGAAAAGACTACAGTCATGAAAAGCTTAAATTCCAACAGATGACAAAATATACATGGAAAACAAACCAGTGGAAGAGATCGATCACTTTATCTAATCGATCACTTTATCTATCTTGGAAGTCACATTGATCGAGAAGGGGAGACAAGCAAATAAATTAGAATCAGAATAGCTAAAGCAGCAATGTCTTTCAGAAGCCTTGAAAAGTTGTGGAAATCAAAACTCATCAGCACAAACACAAAACTTAGACTATTCAAATTAAATGTACTATCAACCCTTATGTATGCGTGTATCCGGGGAAGAGATTGTTATTAATTGTTTTGATTACTTGCGCGCGCAGACAGGTAGCACAGATGCGCCTGTGTCATATATCAGTATCACAGCTCAGCTATCACAGCTGTTATGTCAGCTGTTCTCTCGTGACAACACACACCTTCGATCCCCTGTCGTTCTCTGTTAGCATGACCTCCACTGGAATGCTGCTGCTCGTGTTTACACTCAGGCCAACACATGTCCGGGCTAACTGGACGCTCATCTCAGCCTTGACCTTGTCTGGTCACTGTCGTACTTCTGGTTCGTTGTTAAGATGACTGTTTCACGTTGTTGTATTTCCGTGACAACTTGATTTGTTGTTTTGATTCGTCCCCGAGGGTTGGCGCTAGGCTAGATAATTAGAACTGTGCAATATAGAACAAACGCTTTGAATATAAGAGTTAGTTCTGACTTTTAATCCTGTCACAACGAACTCTTGTTACACACTATATATGGCAGCTTACACACTTAGAGTGCACTCTTCACGTTCTCCATTCTATGGCCCTGACACTTGTCTTTGGGCTCCATACGCATTCATACTTGCATCTAACCATATGTGGACCGTCCCAATTGACGGCCCACCCCTAATGCTACTTCTACCTGTCCGGCGGTATCCTGCCACCGCTGCTAACTCTCTTAATAGGGCTACTTACTAATTTGTTCGCCTATCTGTTCTTCTCTGTTCTCTGCATCTCCTAACTATCGCGTGTTCCTTGCTGGCTAAAAGTCTATTATCCTGGCTTGATGTTTTGACTCTAGATCGTCACTCCCTGCCAACTCAGTCTCTTCCAATGTTCGGTCTTTCTATCCCCTATCCAAGTGCTTCTCAAAAGTGTCTCTATACGAGTCCTTCTCTCCGAGTGCCCTTTTAAAACTCCTTGTCTGTTCGTCTAACTCACATTCTACTCTAACTCTACTAGGCTATGATTAGCCTCCCTACGGGTCGACCACATGGTCGCCCGGCTCCTAACGAGCGTGTGTGTCCTGCCGACTATATCTCTCCGAGTGTCTCCATATGAGTGCTTCTCTATCTTTTGTGTTTACCTCTTAAATTTTTATCTTGTCAGCCAATCAGAATTGACCTTCCACGCGTCTGTCTGTCTACTCACTCCTGGGCATGGCCTTCCATGTTTTGCACGTGAATTTCGACCCATAGTCTCATTTTTCTCCTGACCTTGTCTTTTCCCTTGACCCTCTTTCTCTCATTTTGCCTATCTGCCCCCTCACTTCTGGATTGTTCTCTCATCTTTGTTTCCTCCTCTACTCTCTCCATCCCTCCGCTTCTACATGCGTGTGAAAGCTGGAAAACAACAATAGATATAGAAACAAAGTTGAACTCATTCGAAAATAAATGTCTAAGGAAAATACTTGGTATAGCGTGGAACGAATTCAAAACAAACGAAGAAATTAGAGAAAAAATGGGTCAGTGGGAGGTCAGCCGTCCCTAAAGAAAATTCAATAACAAAGCTTCTTGTTTCGACATAATTTTCAAATATCAGTGTCAAGGCAAAGAAATGCATAAAAATGTGAAGCTGCAGTAAAGATAATTCTAAGGAGAAACCAAAAAAAAAATATAGAAAAAAAGAATGGTATGGTTAAAAGCTTATCAAAGGCTTTACTTATTACGTAAAGGCTTTAACCGTACCTGTTTTTTTTTTTTCGTTTCTCCTTTAAAATAGCACCAGTAATGTGGATAAATGAATTATTAATTATGAATTCAAATTAATCACCTTTTGGAATTATAGTTTTTTTGTAATTTTTCAGTGACAAAAAAATCTTAAAATAAACACAGGGGAATTTTTGTTTAGTTATAAAATGTCTTCTAGCTCTAACATAAACTACCACATTTATGTCGAATTTGGTGCTGAATCTAAATATGCATGCTAATTTACTATTGCAAATCTATTTACATAAAAAAAAAAAAAGAGGCCCTTTCAGTGGTGTATTCTATAGTGGTGTATATGATTCTAATTGGTTCAATGGCCGACGTTGGAATTGTTTGACGCAAGTTATTTAGATGCTGAAACGCATTAATGTGGACTTCTCTGTCAAGTCGACCGAAGATTTTCCTCTTTGGGGAATTTGCACTGTGTTTCGTTCGTTGTACGCTAACTGTAGGGTTTGATGTGTGACGGGGATAATTCGACGACTATCTGTGTGTTTTTATGTTCGGTTGGAGTCAATAACGATGTCCTAACATCATCAAGCGCTATACATTATTTGTTCTCATTATGACGATCATCATTTTCGGTAGGACGTGAAGTTCCGGTATATGGTGGATAGGCGGCAGGAACCATTGAAGGCTATGTCTGAAAAGTGTTCCTTGTTGCAGTTTCCTCATATTCCAAGTCCGGCTTGTTGCAGGAGCTACTGAGTTAAGTGCTCTGTGCACACCGTGAGCTGTGTGTCTCATCCGTTTTGATCATGTTTCGATATTCCAATTGTTTACGATGAATGATGATATCGTATGACAGGGAACAGCTGGCTGTGTTCACTTTCTGCGCGGTTTCGCCTTATGTCTTTTGGCGTGTGCTGAGACTGCTATGATGGGGACTACAGTTACCTATCTTTGTTTGGGAGATGAGTTAGTAATTCGGATGATTCCACTGGCAATTCGTTTGCAGTGATACCGAGGCCTTCCATAACCAATGATTCTAACAGATCAGTCGATTCAAAATGAAATAAATTCCGCCATTATGGAAAAGTAATAATGTGGTGTCATATACTATATCTGGCACTACATTTTTTGCGTTAAAACTTGTCAGCAACGAAACAATTAATTTGTTTTGATTCGATAAATGTTCTGGCTAAAGTAAAATGGTCAGGCTCATTTTAAAAGGTGACTTTTTTGTAGCAATAATAGTAACAAAAAGTAGCTAAATAAATTGCATATGGTGCACATCATATATTGAATTATTCACAAATACAAATTCAACACGTTGTGGAGAATTATATCTGTTCCAATTTTTACACATGTTGCATTGCTCAATGACTTTGGAGTTGAGGCTCTGCTACAAACCATATTGACTTTTTTTTCTTTGTAATTTCTCTGTTACAGGAAAAGCGTGGAAACGAATGGTTACAAAAGTTACATATGTCGGAGATGGCTTTACTAGAAAACCAGTCAAATATGAGAGATTTATCAGACCAATGGTAAAAAAAAAAATATTGTTTATTGATTAGAATTTATTACTGGTACAGAATATTTTGTAAGTAATGCATATGTGATTCTGTCCTAAGTGTCATCTTCGGCTCGAAATGACAATAGATAGATGCAAATGATTTTAATTTAACTATTTACACAATAATTATGAATCCACAACTATGAACAAACTGAAAGAACAGTATGTCAGATGAGATGTCAAGCAAGTGTGCTGTTCAGAAAACAAAATAAGACTAGTAAACTAGCATAGAGTTGGTGCCATCAGTCCACGGAAGCTGATGAGTTATATCTGTGAGAGTTAAGCTTTGTTAGTCATGATTTAGTCTTTTCTAAGTCACTCTTTAATATAAGACATTAATAATATTCCATTATACTACTGTTTCTTGTTTATGATAATTATGATTCTTTTATGTTTTTGTTTTGAATCTTGTAAGCGTCTTTGGTCACATGCTCCAACCTCTGAGAAATAGTGCACAATGAACAAGCAGTTGGTAGAGATGATTGCATTTCTGCAAGAAATTTCAACCACTGACTTGCATATTAGCACAAGGAAATTAAGAAGATAACAAATAAATCTATATCTGCTTAGCTTGATTATTATACTGTATGTCATGCCAGCTTGAAACATGTATAAAATATTTGATATCTTTATCATTGGGAGATTAATGGATCTGTTGTATTCAGCACAGAAAAGGGTCAAAATAAAATTGTAGCAAAGACAGTAAACTGAAGATGTATTTTGAGAAATTATCTAGTTATATATTGAAGCCATGCTGGCAAAATGGTATAATCATGTGTATCCCAGGTGGTCTGAGTTCATTTTTAACTGTGCTACATTTTGTTTAACAACTGACATGGCTTCAAAGCTATCCTTTCTGTAAAACAAAAATAGGTGGTGAAAATGTTATCTGTGGATGTAAGATTGCATGGTGTGATACTGACTACATCATCCAATAATGTGCCAGTGGTCATGAATAAAAAAAGAACATATGGACACTATTCTACATGCACCACACTACAACAGTTTACCCAAATAAATACATATGTTGTTCATGTTAATCTGTAACATAAGTAACTATGGTTTTCACTTCAGGCACTCCGTTTCAAGAAGGCAAATGTTACACACCCAGAACTGAAAGCATCCTTTTTCCTGCCCATACTTGGTGTCAAGAAGAACCCAAGTTCAGCCATGTACACAAGTTTAGGTGTCATCACTAAAGGAACTATAATTGAGGTAAATAACTTAAAATACAAATTTACCATTGTAGATGTGAGTAGTTATTGGCCCTTGATGGTTAACACTTTGGAATGGGCTGCAATCATTATTTTAAAAACACTAGCATGAAGAGCAATGTTTTTCAGCATACACTGCTTTTTTTTTTTTAAACTTTCCATGAATTGTGATCTACCATGGAGCTGAAATTGTGGACATCAATAATAATTTATAATAAATCAAGCGGTTGTCATTGAAATGAAGAAGCTAAAATATAACTTATCTTCTTAGTTTGACTGTAAAACTTGTGAATCTAGAAAAACTTAGTTCTCTTCTTTGTGTTCAAGTAAAGGTCATTGTATGATTCATACTAATGTATGTGTGGAGTAAACGTTATTTGATTGATCTAAAATGCTCCCTTGGAAGAACTATTATTACACTGACTCATTTCATTGTCCTAGATACTATAAACACACATTTATATTTTTTTATTGAAGGTCAACATCAGTGAGTTAGGTCTGGTGACACACGCAGGAAAAGTTGTTTGGGGTAAGAGGTTTATCCTTATTAATTCATTTAGACCAGTTGTTGAACAGATTATTAAATATAATCTTAAGCTTTAGAAATATTCTCACTTTCTTTAAATGGTCACATTTTCTTTTTTTTTTTTGTTTCTTTTCTCACTTAATTGGGGGCCAAATATTGTTTTGATTTAGTCATTTATTTAGTACAAGTTATTTGATAGAGTAGCGATGACAGAAGAACTTTATCACATGAACTAAAACATGCCTCCTGATAATGAAAAAGTTACTTTATCTTATACATAATTGGTTGTCAGGCTTATAAATGCCACTCTGCAGAAAATTTAAATACTATGGACATGTGAAAAGACACAGCTGGCTGGAAAGAACAATAATGGAAGGCATGGTTCCTGGACAATGCATCAGGGGCAGACCAAGAAGAAGATGGTGAGACCTAGAATATGACAACGGAAGAAATTATAGAGATCTGGCTAGAGACAAATTCTTTCAGACAGGCTGTGGCAAATGCAACATTCTGCAAAGGACATGCGACATGAAGATGTCAGACTTTGGAAATAAGAAAGTCTTACAATGATATATTACCATTTTACTTTATAGATGTGGATCATAGACAAAGAATGATCACTTGCATTAGTAAAGGTGCAATTTCTGAAAATTATTTTCAGCATATCATGAATAGCTCAAAAATAGTATGAATATGTATTTCAATAACACCATAACAATAGTGGAAATAGAAATGTACAGTTATTTGGTTCTTTAAAAGGAAGATCTGAAAATGACAAACGAAGCAAAGGAAAACTGAAAAGGAATAGTTCAAACTGAATGAAATAGTGCAGAGAAAACAATGATCGTGTTACATATTGCTCAAACAGTAGACAAAACAGTGTGATTGATTTAGCTAGTTGCCCTTTAAAATAAAGAAATATTTTAATGCAGATTCAGTGACCATGTTAATGATGTATTTGTTTTCCTATATAGGTAAATATGCACAAGTCACAAACAACCCAGAAAATGATGGCTGCATCAATGCTGTTCTTTTGGTCTGATCTTGTTAAATTCTGTTTTGAATGTGAGAATGATTGGAAGTGGCATTAAAAGGCATGACTAAGACAAAAGAATGGATCTTTAAAAATATACAGATTCTGTTTTATTCATTGCATGAAAGTATGAGATGATTGGTAGTAGCAACCAAGTGGATTAACAGTAAAGTGAAGTGCTACTCTTTGCTAGCCCAAGCTGAAAATGGAGTGGTTATGGCATGTTGGGTTGGCGAAGGTCATTACAGTCTTGGAAAACACTGGCCTCTTCACCCCCAAAAATGTAGGCCGAAATAGGTTATAGGATATGTTGGTCCAGAAATATAATTGAACCAGGGAAAAGGTGTTTTTCATTCAAAATGGTCTCCTCATTCAGTCATTATAAGCTACTTTACAGCAGTGGTGACTGTGTTGGTCCAGAGTTACAATTAAAGCAGACATTGAATGTCTAAACAGTATAAACATTCATGAGTTAATAATGAGTAATAAAATGGATGTGAATTATGAATTGAACGTGAAAACATTTATCATTTACCTCCTGTGTTTAGTTGCACAGCACACACACTTATCTTATATATCAACAATCATAAGCAGTTTTACAGTACAGCACACAAACATGCATTAACATAATTTGTGATGAATGTATATGCAGCAATCCAACAGATAGCTAACAAAATATATTTTTTGTTTCGTAAATGAATTGACTATTCCTTTATTAGCATTTATAGTGTTACATTTAATTTTACATATAAAATATGAAGGTAGATTAATCTTTAATATAATAATAAATGAAAGAACAGAGGTAAATAAATATGGCAACAATATATCACATGTGTATCGGTATAAGCAACAAAGCCCAGCATTTTCAAATCAGATGTATTATCCACCATTACTTGTGCATGCGAGAGCTAGAAACCAACTAAAAAAAATTTTTAATTTACTGGTTCATTTAAAAACAAATGCCTGAAGAAAATACTTTGTGTACTATGGAATGAGTTCAAAACTAGCGCAGAAATAAGAGAAATGACAAAGCATCCAAAAATATAAACTACAATCAAGAGAAGGTGGTCACATGTTGGTCATGTGATGAGAAGAGACAATTAAAAAAATGTCAAAGCAGGCCCTCAAATGAGAACCAGGGGTAAAAGAAAAAGAGGCTGACCCAGAGAAACACTAAAAAGAACATTAAAACATGAGTCAACAACAGCAGGCATCAGTTGCCTCGCCAAAATTGACCAACTTGCCCAGAATAGAGCCATGTGGCAAGACACAATGCAAGTCCTGTGCGAGATCTGACAGCTGAAAGATCACCAGACACAATTGTCTATAATTTTTCCCCTACTTTGTCTTGAAAGTCTTCGGCTTGAAAGGACGATAGGTAGGTATAAGCTGATGCAACCAAGCATGGAATATAAAAATTCAAACAAACTAAACTATCTTTACAAAATTTATCCCATTCCTGAAGTGAATTTCCTCACCCCTAAAGCAGTTTCACATAGTGCACAGGTCCACGTTTTTTTATTTCACTCACGAAACTCATTTCTGTTAATGGAAATCTACATTCACAGAACTGATAAACAACCATTAAAATACATTCAACCACATGCTTCTGTACAGCTAGCTTACATACAATTCACTCAACCACATGCTTCTGTACAGCTAGCTTACTTACAATTCACTCAACCACATGCTTCTGTACAGTTCACTTATATTCACCAAATTGGTAAACAATCCAATCAACCTTACACTCTCAGTTCAGGTAAACAAATCCCTATGTGTCCTAATACTTTTTCAGACATTGCAAAGTTACTACCAGAGAATGATCAGTATTTCTAAAGCTGATCCAAATTCTAGTTTATAAACATCTATAGACATTGCCCATTTCTCTTTATTTGCTTGAAGATTATTTGACCTCTCAATATTTTGCTTTGAATAGTAATTTTCTTTTAGCTGTCATTTGTTTTAAGCCTTATTAAGCTCTCTATTTTGAAGAACTGCTGCCAGGTTTCTTAGATTCAAGGAAGTTCAATCTCCGTTCTGTCCATGCTGCTTCATCAGTAAACTCATGACTTTGGTAGAACTCCAGTAATCTTTGGTATCGCTCGCTAACATCAAAGCCAACCAGTACCTGAAGTTTGTGAAGATCAACAGGGCATAACATCATTGGCTGCTCAAAGTCTTCTTGCAGATGACCTGGTTAAATATAGGGGAGATTCAAGGCTAGATGAAAATAGTATGGGCTTATAATAAAGCATTAAATATGTTAAACAAAAATAAAGGACTCAGCCTTAATAGCAAAAAGACAGAAGTCATGTAACAACAAAGAAAAAGACATCACCTCAGTGCAAAATAAAGTGGAACAATATTAAAACAGGTAAATAATCTCTTTCCTTCCTCATCTGCCTTTCAGCGTCGAGGGGAGATATAATTTGCGGTCTTTTGCTCTTCTGTTCGCCTCTGCTGCTGTTATGTTTCCTAGTGCTTCTAATATTTCATCGACCCATCTTTTTCGTGGTCGATCCTTGGGTTTGGTGTTCTCACAACGTTTGTTGAAAGCTCGTTCTGTTGTGTTTTGTTCTTTCTGCCTTGTCACGTGGCCAAATTATTTCATCTGTTGTTTCCTTATATATTCTATGGCAGGGGCTATTCCTAGCTTTTTTCTCAGTTCTTCATTTCTGATCTTATCTCTCAGACTGTATCCTGTCATTTGTCTATCACATTTCATCTCTGTAGAGGTTATTTTTCTTATTGTTCTTGCATCTAGGGTCCAGGTCTGCCATTGGTAGCACAACGTTGGGGTGAAGATTGTATTGTATAGTGCTCGTTTTCCCTCCAGAGTTATTTCCTTGTTGGACAATAGTGGTGATAACTGTCCGATGACTTGACAAGCTTTGTTGCATCTTGATTCTATCTCTGCCGTTTGAGAATTATCGTTTGTCATTAGACTTCCTAGATATTTGAATTCCTCTACTTGTTTTACTTGTCTGCCTTCTATAGTTATGTTGATGTTCTGTTTATTTTTGGCGACGTTCATGACTTCTATTTTGTCGATGTTGATTTTCATGTTGTATTTTGTGCCTGAGATGTTGAGTTTGTTTAAGTGTTCTTGTAGGTCTTCTATTGTTTCATGTATTCTTGCCTGATCGTCTGCAAATAGAAGCTCGTTGATCTCCTCTGACTCTGATGGGTTGGCTAGCTTGCATATATGGTCCATGTATGTAATAAACAGTAGGGGGGATAGTACGCACCCCTGTCTTACGGCTGATCTAACTTCGAAGTGGTCTGTGTAGCCCGCTGCTGTTCTGACCCTGCAGTTACTGTTGACGTAGAGGCTTTTAATAAGGTTGGTTAGATGTTGGCAACAGGTAAATGAATTAAAATATTTGGGAACTTTGTTAACTTCAGACGGAAGATGTACAAAAGAGGTGAGATGCAGAATGGCTCAGGCCATATGGATGTGAATCATGGACAACAGACAAGAAAATCACTGGAGTCTGTAGAAATGTGGTTTTACAGAAGAATGTTGAGAATACCATGGACAGTTAAGAAGAGTAATGAAAATGTTCTGAAAGAGGTCAAAGCAAAAAGAGAGCTAATTTCCAATATTAGGAAGAAACAATCATCATTTTTTGGCCATGTAATGAGAAGAGAACAACTGGAAAAATTGAGGGACGAAGAGATAGAGGGAAGCACAGAGAAAAAATACCAGACAGCTTAAGAGAATGGCTTGGCAGAAGGTCGACAGAAATGAGAAATAACTGTCGCGATCGAAAGTTGTGGAGAGACATGATCACACAGGCCCAGTGCTTGATGATGATGACGTTGGCTGAGTTACAGTGACATCAATCTAAATAAGCCAATATATGAATGAAAGTAATGACTTATTAACATCTCATTTGAAACAACCAGATTCAAACATGTCAACCCAATTAATAGATTCCACACCATGAGCCAGAAAAACTGGCCTCAGCTGCTGATGCTGGAGAACCCTGTAACCAGTTTTTGCAGCATTTACTCTATTGATGTTTCTACAGTTATTGCCACTGAAATTTTCTCTTATTTAACTTCTTTTCTGACTTCCTGAGCAAATTGTCCAAACAAAAACAGTAATGATACTATGGGACACCTTATGTTAAGGTAACTAATTCACGAATTAATAATTAGACACAAAATATATCTGTTTTTGTTAATATAAGAACAAATGAAAGTAGCTTTTCCTCCATGTTGATACCAACATTCTGTATTGACTATCACATTCAAATGAGTAGTAGTTGATTATCAGTGGTATGTATTTCATGTGGTTAGTTTCTCTGTTATGATTGTCTTTTCTTCTCATGAAAAAGCCCTATTAGTTAATTTTGTATGATAGTACATAAAAAGAGCTAATTTCCAATATTAGGAAGAAACAATCATAATTTTTTGGCCATGTAATGAGAAGAGAACAACTGCAATATATTGTAACAACTGGGAAATTTGAGGAAACATGATCATCTACACCAGAAGGCCCAGTACTTGATGATGATGTATGATAGTGAGCTTTATACTCTGCTGGAGATGGTGCCAACCTCTGTGCACAGGTGACAATTTTCAGCAACTTCTTTTGAACAGAAAGCACTTACCTTCATTTATTCTTGCTGAATACTGTGCTGAGATATCACTAAGTTTGTTCTATATTCCTTAAGAGAGGAGGAAGAAGATAGGTGGGACAAGGATGTATACATTGAGAGACTGATGAGTGTAGGGATGAAAAAGGAATCAGGTTGATCCTGTGTACTAATTGGGAGAAGATGTGTCCACAATTATGACAGGGACAATCTTGTCTGACCACATTTAAGAAATGCTGAATCAGTTAGTGGAGTGGATATGGGAAAGCCTTAATAACATTGAAACTGATTACATAGATAATATTTAATTTTTTAAAATTTAAAGTGCATTTACTACACTCATGCAAACATGTTTTGCTTTTGCATGAAAATTTGGAATCTAGCAAAAAATGTGTCTGTACACAGAATTCTGCTAAACACAATTCCACACTTTAGGGTATTATCATGCCTAGTTGTTGGTGATCTCAGTCCAATTTTATATCAAATCTAACTTCCTTCAGCAATAAATTGGACATCATCTATAATGTAATGCTTTGAAGAATAATGCCATGTTTGTAACACTTTATAATTCATTCAACTGTTTATCTTAGCTACCATGGCAACAGACTGATGTTAGCACAAAGAAATAGTAATTTTCAACAAGTTTAAAATTAACAGTACAATAATTTCATACAAAAATGATTTACCCAAGTCATGAAATGATTTTGCTTTACTACCATACTTCCTTTAATTCAGAGAAAATTATACATTTGCTAGATAAAACTTTTACACTTTAACCCTCGATTATGACACTTCATTTTAAATCACATTTTTATGGTACTATTGTAAATTTTACTATTTAAAAAAAAACCCTGTTTAACTAGGACAAAAATGAAGTAATTAAATTTTTTTTACAAATCTGTGAGGAAAAAACAATGAAAAAGAACTATACACATCACAGACATCATCATCAAGTACCATGCCTGCTGGCTTAGGTGATCATGACTCTCCACAACTTTCTATCTCAATAGTTTTTTATCATTTCCATTGTTGACCTCCCAAACCATTCTCTTAAGCTGTCTGGTATCTTTTCTCTTTGCTTCCCTCTATCTCTTCGTCCCTCGATTTTTCCAGTTGTTACAATATATTCCAGCTGTTCCTGGAACTATTCCATTCTATCCTCTGACCTATGAAGCCGTAGCCTGCCTATAGGGCATAGACCCAAATACTCTTTGTCTTATCAAAATCTTTATTCTAGCAGTTTTCAATCCTTGTAAAGATCTTTTATCAAATCTCATTTGTCTCTGTTCTGTGCAAGCAACTCTATCTCATTGAGAGAGCCGATTCCTGCTGCTCTTGCCTCTCTGATCAATGTTCTTCTCTTGGTTGGCCTCTTTTCCTCTTACCTGTTGTTTCCCACTAGATGTCTTGCTTTGTTATTCAATTATTATCTCTCCTCATCATATGACCTTTCATGATTACTGTAGACATTGGTGGTTGATTGGCGATTTCTCTAATTTTCTCATTTATTTTGAATTCGTTCCGTGCTATACCAAGTATTTTCCTTACACATTTATTTTCAAATGATTTCTATTTTCGAATGATTTGAATGAATTCCCTTCTCATTACATGCCCAAAAAATTATGACTGTTTCTTCCTAATATTGGAAATTAGCTCTCTTTTTGCTTTGGCCACTTTCATAATGTTTTCATTACTCTTCTTAGCTGTCCATGGTATTCTCAACATTCTTCTGTAAGTAAAACCACATTTCTACAGCCTGCATTGATTTTCTTGTCTGTTGTCCTAATGTCCATGATTCATATCCATATGTTAAGACTGGCTCTACATAACATTATTAAGGAGTGTAACCAGAACAAACGTGATGTGACGGAGCAATAAAATGCAGAAAATTCAAGTTAAAAAATTGTTGTAAGATAACTAAGAGTTTATTATGACACACCCGTTGTATTTCAAACAAGAAAATAAGGCTTGAACATTTAAGAAGGTATATGGTGGGAAAAAAAGCAACAGTTTATAGCAAACCAGATTTGTGTCATATTTGAATATTTAAAACAGTAATTTGTATGGATGAAGAAAGACTTCCCCATCAAGCATTCATGCAGAAAGAAAACAAGGCAGAGAATCACAATGCAGAACAACTAGGAAGGGCTCAACCATGGAGCTAAGAAACAACCAAGAACTAGCAGAAAATTGTAAATCATGAAGAACTATGACTCCCACCTTATGTGCCACCTTCGTTCCAAGAGGAAAATGAATGAAAAAAGCTGTATGACTCAATTGTAGACTTAATGTTGTGTTTTTCAACCAGTCATTACAATACCCCTAATTCTAGAGAAAAGAGAAGCAACATAGGTAAGAGGGTAAAGTCCTTAAAAAAAAGCAAATCAAAAGACAGATGCTTTTGAGTGGATATGTCAGATGCCGCGTCTAAAATTAGGGCATATTTCATCAGGGAAACACAATGGAACACCTGAATAAGTCTTAGTTTAGTTCGGTAAATTATTTAAGCGAAATGAGAGATCTTTAAGTTTGCGTCACAGTAAAACTCATCATCATCATGTACCATACCAGTTGGTTAAGGTGATCATGTCCTTCCACAATCATCTATCTACCGTGCATTGTATCAACTCTATTGTTGACTGTTTTCCAAGCATGACACCAAGCTATCTAATATTTTCTCTTTTTTGTCCACAATCTCCCATTTCTTGTTTTTTGCCAGTTGTAACCAAGTATTCCAACTTTCCTATTCTTCTCATGAGGTGCCTGAAAAATGTTGATTGTTTCTTTCTGATCCGAGCTTTCTTTTTGTGTTGGCCTCTTTGAGAATTTCCTTATTGATCTTTTTAGCTGTCCAGGGAACTTTCAATATTCTTCTGAGAAATCCCATATCTGTGGCCTCTAATAATCTTTTCATTTGTTTGTCTACTGTCCATAATTCGCTTCCATAGGACAGAATTGGCTCTAAATAGCACAGATGAACTCTCTTTCTCGCTTCTATTGCATAGATTTGCTGCATAAGAGTGTTTTTCATTTTCTGAAATACTATTTTGGCCTGCGTTATTCTACTTCATATTTTTGTGGTGCATCTTCCACCTGATGTTATTATTGTGCCCAAGTATTTGACACCTTGACTTGTTTCAGATTTGTCCTGTTTATTTTTATGCTGCATGATGGTGATGATTGTCTCTTCGATATGACCATTACTTCTGTTTTCTTACTATTCTGTCTGAGACCTTTCTTGTTGCTTTCTTTTACTATTATGTCTATTATTTCTTGTAGTCATTCTCTATCTCTGCTGTTAAGACTGTGTCATCCGCATATCACAACTTGTTTATGTTGTAAACGTTAACTTTAATTCCTTTTATATCTACTATTGATCTCATATTTTTGCTGTAAAGTGAACAACAAAACTACAGTATCATAAAACTAACTCTAAACTCTACAATAGGGGTGAGAATAAAGTGCAATGTTACTTTTACAAACTTTAATTTACTGCACTAAACTTTACTAAGAAGTGATCTAATTTGTGACCTTCAACAGTATTTGAGAACCACTGTAGTTTTGTTGCAATGTCAACAAAGGGGAGATCACTCTTTTGCTGAAATAATTTACAGGACTACACTAGACTGATACCTTTTTTTTCACATATATAATCAAATGTAGCAAGTTATATATAATTAAACATGGATACATCAGGGTTACATTTAAAAACTGCAAATCAAATGGATTGAACAAGTAACATAAGCAAATTGCATCCCATAACAGTCATTAACAACCAGTTGCAGCAACAAAAAAAGAAAAGGTATTCTCTCAAAAGATGGATTAGTGAAAGACTAAATGCCACACAAACTACTAAGAAAACTGCAGAGTTATGTCAAGAACATTAATTTATCCTTACCATCATATGGCACAAAAGAAGTGAGAGAGTAATAACTTAAAGAGAATAGAAATCAATAAAAATCAACTTACCTGAAAATTTAAAATGTAAATCTTGTAACAATAAAAAGTTTTAAAGAAATCAAAATAAAATTCTGAAACGAATAATGGTGGATGAGATGTTAATTGTTCATGTCACTAAATGTAACTTAATGATAATAATTAGTTTTATTAGTGCTATAAACATTATTGTCCAACAAGGAAATAACTATAGGCAAATCAAGCACTCTACAATACAATCTTCATCCCAACGTTGTGCTACCAACGCGAGTCCTGGACCCTAGATTTAAGAACAAGAAAAATAACCTCTACTGAGATGAAATGTGTTGACGAATGACAGGGAACAGCCTGAGAGATAAGATCAGAAATGAAAAACTGAGAAAAAAGCTCGGACTAACCCCCACCATAGAATATATAAAGAAACAACAGATTAAATGGTCTGGCCACATGACAAGGCAGAATGATCACAACACAACGAGCCTTCAGTTAACGTTATGAAAACACTATACTCAAGTGCCAACCACGAAAAAGATGGATTGACGGAATATTAGAAAGACTGGTTACATAACAGCAGCAGAGGTGAACAAAAGAAAAAAAGACTGCAAATTATATCTCCCCTTGACGCTGAAAGTCAAATGAAATAGGAAAGAAGAAGAAGTATTAGTAATATGAGTATCTCAGTTCTCAGCAATAAAAATACTTTATAGTCCATTCCTCAGCTCTTAAATTTATACTCAAAAGTTACAATTTTCTACCTGATCCATTCATGCAGCAGCGAAAGTACACACAATGAGGCAAACCCAGTAAGTGGCATATTTCATGGACCACTAGTTTGCAGCTTCGTTGAAGAATTAATCTTTGTCTTTCAGCAGGGCTCACTGTTTTACTTTCTCTGATGTCAAACCTGGTTAAAAAAGAATCTTTATTATTTTAACTGTTTTCTCTTTAAAGTGTACAAGTTGGATGCAACAAATGTATAAATTTTCTTTGAATTAAATACAACATACATCCATTTATTAACTGGACTACAAAGGACAAGAGGTAGGGTTTGATCCTGATTAACGGCTTCCGGTTCACTCAGACTTTAATGGATACTGGATTTTTTTGTGCCGAAGGTCTGTAAAATTTATTTACCTTCACCATATTCCCTATACGCCACTTGGCATGACAGGGGTACTTTACTTTTTTTTTTTATTGGTAGACTATAGCCGTTGGTCTTTTGGTAGACTATTGCTGTTTAGGTAGTGAAGTGGTAATGACTTCATTGTACTAAGACTCAGCTTAATGAGGTAGAGCGGCCAATCTCTTCCTTGCTGCTTTTTCTTTGATAATACTCAGGAGCACAATTTCTCCCCATATATATGCAGATGTGCACCCATATATTCTGATGTATATATACACAGTCTCCATTACACAGTACCATTTATAGGAATTCTGTTCTTTCACACTGACTGTAACTTTTATATTTTGACATATTCACTCCTTTCATCGTGTAATCTTCTGTTGCCACCACACACTATTTTTATGACTCTCTCATATCTGACTCTTTTGGTGGTACAATACTCCCTTTCTACAACTACAAATATTACACTTCATCTGGTCGAGCCACTGTTGGTGCTAGTCTCTGTTCTTTATCCTCACACCAGATTATGGCATCTGGCCCTGTTATCTTTTCTCCCCTTATCTATGTATATATAAAAATATCCATGCCATATTTTTCGTCCTATCAAATGGCCTGGCTTCCTCACATATGGGGGACTGGGATCAATGCAAAACGTCAGTCTCGATACAGAGAGATTTTGAGTTCAAACCCCAGTCAGCTGCACCAAATGAGATTTTTATTTGTGATTTCTCTCTGCGGCAACCAGCCCTGGTCTCAGCAGTGAGGCCTGATTTGAAACATCAGTAGATAAAATATGAGTACATCTGAAGACAGCGTTAACTGCCTGTGCGGCAGGGACTCCTGTGCACATGGCTGCCAGGGGAAAACGGATTAACACAGAAAATTCAGTTCCTAGTCTCAAGGGACTTCGCCAGAAGTGAAAGCTGGCGAATGCAAAAAAAATAAATAAATAAAATCTCACGCACCACTTTGTGATAACACACTGGATGGATATTTCAGCTAAGTGACTCATTTTTACTCACCTTTTCACAATTTTTATATATTCTTAATACACCTTACATTCATGTTCTCCTCTCTCCATCTGTTATTCATGTAATACAGTATAATCTCCTTACATATTTTCTCATCTTTCATCCCTCCTTCTTGTTAGTATTAGTTTAGTTATTTTAGAACATGTAATAGGTATATCTTCTTTTTGTTGTCTCATTTTGTGTTGTCAATGTTTTCTGAAGAAGGCGTGCTGTCACTGTTTTCTGCATGTTGGTCGAAACATCAAATATTTTGTATTGTCCCTTTCTTTGTAAAGCTGTCACAATACTTTGTAGGAGTGTATGTTACACCCCACCACTTGTTCCCTGCTATCAGCTTTAACACAGCATTGCATTTATTTGCCTGTTCACCTGCTTTTCCTTCCCATAGTACACCTCTGATACCATTTAACCATATGAATTCTGAAACGATCACCCTGATCAGTTACTTCATGCTCCTGGAGTAACTTAATGTCTTTATGATACTTATTTCATCGCAGAAGGAATAATTTTGACATTTTAAACAGATTTCTGGTCATTAAAAAAATTGTGATGTTGATAGCTAAATAAAGGATCTTTCTTTATGTTTTTACCGGGTGCAAAATATAGAATTGTTAATTTTTGTCAAGTTTTTTCGTGATGGTTTCTAGAATAGATAATATTCTCAAATTGTTTAATGCAGCCAATGGCTATAATTATCATCAAGATGTATATAATTTTGATGATTTGCAAGTCAGAGGATGATTTTTGATGCCTGTAATTGCTACTAAAACCAACTCTTGTTGTTATATTAATTTTGTTATGGGAATTCATACTCTACCTAATTAGACTTTGTAAACGTGAGTACAATGATATTATCATGCTTCATTATCACAATGACATCTGGTGAGTCGATAAACATGATTTTTTTTTTTAGCACAAAATTGTAATGAACTTTGTAGTTTTTACAGTTTTCTATTAGTACCAGGTTTGACAGTGAAATTATATACCTTTGATTTCTCTGATTATGTTACTTTATTTTCACTTGAAACTGCATCCATTTTTCTGTTGAACTGTCAAGTGTGAGTAGGATTAACAGTTTTTAAAAAAAATTAATTCTTGTTCACATTTTTATAATTGTGCAGAATATCCCCAAACTGGACAGTGGTTCAATAATGAAAAGGTTTTAAAGAGATTGGATAAACACCGAGTGTCATTTAAGACAGAAAAATGTTTGCTTCAATTAGCATTTTAACCATGAACCTTCAAGTTGACAGGTGAGTACACTAACCATAATGCCAACAGGCACTCACATACACTTGTAGGCATACTGGATGATTATATATATTATTTAATTATATTATATAATTTATTATTATAAAATATATATATTTTAGCATACTGATATTGTGGACAATAATTCCACATGTTTTTAGTCACTAATCTATGCATACAGCTTAAAGACATACCAATGCTCTTTAGAAAAAGTTAAATCAGGGTTGTATCGCATTAGACTAAACACTGCCACTCTTCTATTCCCTGCTGCCATGCCTGCCACAAACAAGTCACTCTCATCTCCATAAAGGTCATATGGTGTTAATGCAACCAAGCATAAAGCATCATTTGGAATTACACTTCGAAGCTTGGCCAGAATAGAATCAACCTGTATTTGTATGTGCTTTGTCTTGGTACTAAACCTGTGGATAAACAAGAATTTAGTCTAAGCTTATCGTAACTTTAAAAATATTGTGCCGAAGGTCTGTAAAAATTATGGTCACTAACACCATATTCCCTATATGCCACTTGGTGTGATGGGGCTTTTTACTTACTTTTTATTTATCATAAATTGACAACATCATCATCATCATCAAGTACTGGGCCTGCTGGCGAAGGTGATCATGTCTCTCCACAACTTTCTATCTCGGCAGCTATTTATCGTTTCTGTTGTTGACCTTCTGCCAATCCATTCTCTTAAGATGTCTGTTATTTTTTCTCTGTGCTTCCCTCTATCTCTTCGTCCCTCAATTTTTCCAGTTGTTACAATATATTCCAGTTGTTCTCTTCTCATTACATGGCCAAAAAATTATGATTGTTTCTTCCTAATATTGGAAATTAGCTCTCTTTTTGCTTTGACCTCTCTCAGAACATCTTCATTACTCTTCTTAGCTGTCCATGGTACTCTCAACATTCTTCTGTAAAACCACATTTCTACAGACTCCAGTGGTTTTCTTGGTTGTTGTCCTATTGTCCATGATTCGCATCCATATGTTAAGACTGGCTCTATGTAACATTTAAGAACTCTTTTTCTTGTTTCTATTGTCAAAAATGGATTGCATAGTATCTTCCTCATTTTTTGGAAAGCTGCCTTTGCCTGAGCCATTCTGCATCTCACCTCTTTTGTACATCTTCCGTCTGAGGTTAAGAAAGTTCCCAAATATTTAAATTCATTTACCTGTTTTAATACATGCTACTGTATGCAGTAAACAGTACAACCTGTGGCTGCCCTGCTGCCTTGCAGGTAAGCTCAGGAGAGTCAAAGGCTAAGGGAGGGTACCCTGAAGCAAAACAACCCCACTGCCTTGTGAGTGAGACTTTTTAGTCAAAGGCTAGTGGAGCCAATTGTAAAGAAACCGACGGAAGGCAACAGAAAACCACCGTCGTAACTTCTTTGTACAATCATGAATCGCCACAACAATAGAAATAACGACAATGTTATGGGGGATTCCAATGGAAACTTGACAACAGGCATATAAAAATAACATGAACTCAAACATAACCTGTCATTAATGCATATAAATCTTATACAGATGATGATACAGACCCATATTGAACACAGTATATAAATAAACTCTTCTTCTTCCATCATTTTGAGATTAGAAGAACAGAACTTTGTATCTCGATTCGACACCTGAAAGGGTACAAGAGGAAGTGAAGAATGAAGAGAAAGAGACCAAAACTGATTTCATCTTTCATATACTTATCTAAGTTGCTAAGGAATAATCATGTTTGACAAAGAAATAATTACAGGCATAATAACTATCAATAAAATTCTGGGTCAAAACACCCAAAAGCACGTAGTTGAAGGTGGTTGGTGACTCCTAGCTGACTGATAGTCAAGATCCATGAACTATAAGTGATCAAGATACTACTCCACTTAACCATGATGGATCTGGAAACCAATTAGTCTAACCAAGCAAGTAGAGATCAAAGTAGGAAGGCAGCCTAGTACACAAAAATGCTACGCTGATGCTTGATATGTTGGGTTGAAAGATATAAGCTACTGTAAATCGCAACGTCTTTTTCAAAGTCATTTTTGGAGTGGACTATAAAGAGGAGTAGTTGGGTGAATGTATCGGAAATAAAATTTACTGTAATTTTATCACATTTATTATTTACATTGGCTGCAAACTCTAGACACACAATGGAGGAAAAAATGAAATTTCAAACAAGATTTACAAAAGGGCACTAAATGCATTCTTTCACAAGACTAATAGGATCCTAATATATTTATATTCATAGACCAAGCAACACTTTCTGCTTATCAAAAATTTGACTAAAAAATTATCAAATACAACCTATTCTATATGTTCAAATAAAACCAATTATATTTATATGAAATAGTCAATAACATAGATCACCTTGTCTGCAGGCAGCTTTTTTTAATCCTTGAGCAAGACCGACTTGAGGGACTGATAGCTGGGTTTTCCACAAATATGAAATCATTGCTTCTCTGTTCAACATCAAGCCCATCAAGGACTTCCACAGGGATGCACAGAAACCTTCTAATATAATCAATCAAGTCCAGAAATGATATGTTGCTGCTATTAAATTCACCAATTTTTGCAATGTAAATTTTGCCTTCAGGGTATTTTTCACTTAAAGTTTTACCATTGGATATAAATGTCTGTCTCATAAATTTGGACTTCCGTTTGGAAAACCATGGATTTTCCTTGCAGTAATCTCTGAAAGTATATTTATGATTATTAAAATTTAAATAAATTAAATAAGAATTTAAAAGTTTAGATATAAATTTTCATAAAATGAACGTTTTTAAAGCCTAATATGAACTTTAAATGAACAAAATCATTTCTATACACATTTACCTGTCCCACATAAAAAAAAAAATATTATATAGGGGAGATAATCATGTAGATGTGTTCATAGGAGAGGGGAAAAATAAATAAATAGTTCCATTACCTGTCTTTGGGTAAAGTACTGTATTTCCTGGAGCTGAATGAAGTTTTAAACAGAGAGAAACCTATGTTAACTAATTTAAACAGGTCAATTGAAATTAATCAACTAATAAAGGTAAGTTTACCATGAGTAATTACAATAATCTAATATGATTGTGTCTTTCTTCTGGCTTGGCTGTAAAGTCTAATTCTGATTGTATAAAATCTCCTGCTTCAGGTAATATTATTAGAGGTGGTCATCAAGATGATTGTTTTATCCTTTTTGGCAACGCTAATTTTCACATATCATTCAGAATTTCTCAGTCAACCTGGAGTTCTTAAGTCTGTGTAGATGTTCATGCATGTTATAGTTTTATGTTGTATCTGCTACTACATTGCCAATATATTTCTTTTTAATTTCAAATTTCTGCTGGGCTCCCTTGCATGTTACGATTCCTTGTATCACAAAGCTCACATGATTACAATAAATGATACCTTTTAGGCTGCATAAGAGGTCAAATGCTGATTCTTGATATAAATACCTTGAGAGAGTATTTGAATCATTTCTTTTCACCACAGGCTGATCATTCTTTGCTAAATCTGCCATACATAGTTTCATTTTGATACATTCATTAGGCATCCGGCTTGTTGCAGGAGCTACTGAGTTAAGTGCTCTGTGCACACCGTGAGCTGTGTGTCTCATCTGTTTTGATCATGTTTCGATATTCCAATTGTTTACAATGAATGATGATATCGTATGACTGGAAACAGTTGGCTGTGTTCACTTTCTGCGTGGTTTCGCCTTATGTCTTTTGGCGTGTGCTGAGACTGCTACGATGGGGACTACAGTTACCTTTCTTTGTTTGGGAGTTGAGGTATTAATTCGGATGATTATGCTGGCATGGGTGGTTGAGTATTTATGGATTTTAATTCATTTGCAGTGATACCGGGGCCTTCCATAACGAATCATTAGGCATGTTAAATTACATATTCAGTGTGTGATATTTAGACATTAATTAACTTCGAAATGAAAGGCTGAAGACATAATTTATGTGGAAGTAGTTGAATATTTAAATATGCCATAACAAAGATGACTGATTTTATTTACCTGAAACTTTGACCATCCTCTACATATTGAGCTAGCCAGTCATCAACTGATTTTGGATCTGGGACAGGTGTAAAAAATTTTTCTCCTGACTCAACATCTGAATACTCCAGTGGCAGCTCATTATGTTTAAACCAATGGCTGCAAGTTGCTCTTTTAGACATGGCGGTTGGTATCCTCTTGCAAAAGGAATTCTTCTAAAGCTCTGTTTGAGCTTTGCTTTCTTGCTGGATTCTAATTTAGGCATTACTTTGCATTACAGAAAGACTCACAAATAAAGTAAACCTGGAGAATGTTTCTGAAAAATGTACATATAAGATACCATTTCGTTCTGTCTAATTGTAGTTAAAGTTCAATATCTCCTGTCACTTTACATCATGATATGTTATTATACAATAACAGTTAAATCCACATTTATGAGGCTAGTCAAACACAATAAATATACAGAATCAAGTACAGTCCACAGATTTGCTATTGACCCCTTGCCAGAATGGACATATTGTATAATAGAAGTTGACCTTTGAATGAATTAATTATGTTTTAGTAAACATGTTTAGATGAAGGTAATAATTACAAATTGCCGAGAAGAGAAAACAAGAGAATTCCAAAACAGACTCTTCTATGAGAAACATCAAGATACAGAAAAAGAGGAAGACCTAAAGAGACGCTAAAATGAACACTAATAAGAGAAGCATAGTTGGCAGTTATAGACTCAATAGATAAGATTGAACATCTCACCCAGAATAGAGATGAGTGGCAAAAAACTCTACAAGCCCTATGCAATGTCTAACAGTGTGGGAAAGATCAAGAATAATTACAAAAACCTGGACACTCATTAAATATATAACTATGAGCATGTGAGAACACTTACTAATTACTATTGTCATCTGCGGACATCCTGAGACCTAATGAGTAAGTAACACTAGTAACAGTAATGTAGATGACTAACTTCGGGGTTCCTGCCTTATTTTTGCATGATTAGCAGTAATTAGCTGAACACCATATTCTCTAGTCTAGGTTATAGACCGGAACTGTCATTAAAATAGTTTAATTATATTTCATTTTAATAATACATTCTAAATACAAACGTTGTCTTAGTATTTAAAATATAATCTGTAACTAGCAGTGTTGTCACTGTGTTGAAGTTTAAGCAATTTTTAAAATGTTTAACCACAACAACCACTTTCAATAATTTTTCATTCTCATTCTTTTATTTTAATTTGTAATCTTTTAAATTAAAATTAATCTTTACTATAGTTTAACTAGTTTAAGTATAAAAAGAATCGAACTGACTAAAGTGTCTAAAGACTTTTAGAGACTCTGAAGTATCATCATGTGCCATACCGGTTGGCGTAGGCAATCGTGTCCTTCCACAATCTTCTATCTACAGTGCATCATATCAGTTCTGTTGTTGACTGTTTTCCATGCAATGACACTAAGCTATCTAGTATCTTCTCTCTTTGTTGTCTGCGACCTCTCTATACCTTTATTTTGCTAGTTGTAACCAAGTATTCCAATGTTCCTCCTCTCATGATGTGCCCGAAAAATGTTGATTGTTTCTAGCTGATTTTTTTAGGAGCTCCCTTTTTGTGTTGGTCTCTTTGAAAATGTACTTACTGCCTTTTTTAGATGCCCAGGGAACTTTCAATATTCTTCTGAGAAATCCCATCTCTGTGGCCTCTAATTGTCTTTACATTTGTTTATCTACTGTCCATGATTCGCTTCCATAGGTCAGAACTGGTTCCATATAGCACCGATGAACTCTCTTTCTCACTTCTATCGACATAGATTTGTTGCATAAGATATTTTTCATTTTTTAAATGCTATTTTGGCCTGAGTTATTCTGCTTTTTATTTCTGTGGTGCATCTTCCAATCGATGTTATTATTGTGCCCAAGTATTTGACACGTTGCACTTGTTTCAGATTTGTCCTGTTTATTTTTATGGTGATGATCATTTCTTTGATATAACCATTACTTCTATCTTCATACTATATTGATCTCAATAATCTCATTCATAATATGTATGCTATAAAGTATAAAGTAAAAACAAAACCGGCAACAGAACACAGCCTTGTCTGACTCTTTGTAGTTTGCAGACTCTGTATCATGTGATGACAATCTTATCTAAAGTTCTATTGAAATTAATCCAATTATAATATTATATTATTAATTGTATTATAGTAATGTACATAAAAATGATGAATCACTCATTCACTGATTACTGAGAAGAATAGAATGTTATATTTGTTATAAAATAAATAGCACTCAGAATGTGGAATGTAGCAATCAAGTTTGTGACAAATCTGATATGTTGTATAACGTAATAACAGCTGTGTATAGCTGGCTGATAAAGTACGATAAGTAAAACATAAATTTAAATATAGATACAGAGAAATATGCTGTGGTATTGTAAACAAAACCTGCTGAACCAGCTGATCAGACAAACATAGAAAGTGAGTCACCCGAGATTTGATTGTGTGCAAGTTCTGGTAACAGTATAAAAGTTTTGTTTTTACTTCTTAAATATGAATTTACGGATACGAAACAAACCATTGATTATGCCTTAAATTGTTATTGCGTGCATTATTTTCCCTTCCTTATTCTGTTAGTACGCCCGTGCGCTGCCGGGGCCCGAAAGGGAAGTAAAGAATAGCGGCGCTGTACCCTACCAGGCATGTTCGTAAGAGGCGAGAAAGGAGGGTTAGGCATGGGACTGGCTATCCCATACTGTAAAAAAATAAGCCGAAAAAACTTCACAAACATGAACAAGTCAAAGAAAGATAAAGTAAATCAGTCAACCAGGAAAGAGAAGGGCTCTCTGTCTAAGAGATGTATGACGCAATCCGGAGAAAGCCATAAGGAGTCCGGGTTGCCGACTCACCCTTTGTCTACCAGGAAATCATCCAGAATTGGCACCTGGAATGTTCGTACCCTTAACGAACAGGGAAAAGCGGCACAAGTGGCAGCAGAAATGAACAACTACAAGATAGATATTCTGGGAATGTGTGAAACAAGATGGCTGGGAGCGGAGAGAATAAAATTGAATACAGGGGAGATGATTTTATCATCAGGACACCAGGAACCAGGAGCACAACATAGCGAAGGGGTAGCTATAATGCTATCAAAGAATGCACAGAAGACACTAATAGAATGGGAGGCAGTGGGACCAAGACTGGTGAGAGCAACATTTAGAACAACCAAAAACAAAATAAAATTACACATTATACAATGCTATGCACCAACCAACGATAAAGATGACTCAGTTAAGATGATTTTTATAAACAGCTACAATGCCAGATGGATGCAAGACGAGCCAAGGATATTATAATCTTGATGGGAGACCTAAATGCTAAGGTAGGATCAGACAACAGAGGCTTTGAAGAGATTATGGGAAAACATGGACTTGGAGATATAAACGAGAATGGAGAGATATTTGTGAATTTCTGCGCCCTTAATCAAATGAGCCTAGGAGGAACAATATTCCAACATAAAAGAATACACAAAGCTACATGGGTGTCACCAGATCATAGAACGGAAAATCAAATTGATCACATATGTATTAATAATAAGTTTAAGTCATCCTTACAGGATGTAAAAGTATATAGAGGGGCAGATATAGCTTCTGATCATCATCTTCTGTTAGCCAAACTTAAAATTAAATTAAAAAGGTATACTACAACGAATAAGGGCAGAACGTATTTCAATGTAGGGTTTCTTAAAGAACAAGGAATTAAAGATAAATTCGCAGTCACAATATCAAACAAATACCAAGTCCTCCAACAACTAGAAAATACTATAAATATAGAAGATCATTGGAAACAGGTAAAAAATATATGGAAAGAGACATGCGAAGAAACACTGGGGAAAAGAGAACGCCAGAATAAGGCATGGATGACAGCAGAGACCCTGGATAAAATTAAAGAAAGAAAGAACAAGAAAGCAGACATAAATAAAAGCAAAACAAGAAGTAATAAGGCCAAGACACAGGAAGCTTACACAAAGGTGAATAAAGAAGTGAGAAGATGCATTAAAAGGGATAAGAGGAAATATATAGATGAATTAGCTAAAGAGGCAGAAGAAGCAGCAAATAAAGGGAATATGAAAGAACTGTACAACAGCACAAAGAAATTAGGTGGAAAATACAAACAGATCAACGCCTTTATCAAAGATAAGAAAGGAAATCTGCTTAGTAATATAAAGGAACAAATGGAGAGATGGAAGGAGCACTTTGAAGAACTTTTGAACAGACCTGGCTCAAATAATCCTCCAGATAGACTACCAGCAGAAGAAGAATTACACGTTAACTGCGGAAAACCAAGCAAAGAAGAAATAATGAAAGCCATCAAACTGTTAAAAGATGGTAAAGCCACAGGACCAGATGAAATTCCTTCGGAAGCCATCAAAGCAGATATTATCACCTCTACCAAGATGTTACATAATCTATTGGATAAAATTTGGAGAGGGAAGAAATACCTAAAGACTGGAGAGAAGGTTATATGATCAAACTACCAAAGAAAGGAAGTTTACAGGAGTGCACAAATTATAGGGGAATTATGCTACTATCAGTGCCAGGAAAAATATTAGGCAGAATCATTCTGGAGAGACTAAAAGAGGCTATAGAGAAACACTTGAGAGATGAACAAGCAGGTTTTAGGAAGAACAGATCATGTGCTGATCAAATAACTACTCTACGTATAATAGTTGAACAAAGTTTAGAACTAAAATCCCCACTTTATATTGGATTCATAGATTACGAAAAGGCATTTGATAGTTTAGACAGAAGAATGCTTTGGAAGTTGCTGAGTCATTATGGAATCCCCATAAAGTTTATTAACCTGATAAAAACAATGTATGAAGGAACAAAATGTAGTGTGGTGCATGAAGGACAGCTTACAGAAGCATTTGAAATAAGAACAGGAGTAAGGCAAGGATGCCTTCTGTCTCCATTTCTCTTTCTACTGGCCATAGATTGGATTATGAAAATAACTCAAAACAACAGAAATGGGATCCAGTGGTCACTAGTAGTATACAAGGGTGTATTTGAATAGTATTTGGCCCGTAAATTAACAAAGATATATAGGCGGCGCGCGGCGCGCATAAAGCGTGCGGCGCAGGGGAATTAACCAGGACGGCTCGTGTCCGGATGCTGACCTCTAGTCTCAGTGACCCGGAAGTGACCTGTTTATGTCTGGTATGTGCTGACTTTGGAGCGCTTGGTGTACTTGAGCGATAGTGATAGGTTAGTAGATTATACAACATCAATGAAAAACGATCAATATAAGACAGAAGACAAAGATATATTTTATTCTTTTATTATCTCAATAGGTGTATAACATACATTGATATTATATAACATTACAAAAATATTCAGTACAGTGAGTCAATATATAGTACATGGATAACATTTATTTATAGCTATGTAGTTGGGTGTCTGCTTAGCTCTATGTCATAAATGAATCAGAAGGGGTGAAACTGTTAGAGATTGCTGGGTAGTCTTAAGTGGTAGTGTAAAGAGTTAAATATCTAGAGGCGTAGTCGAGACGTTATCATCAGCGACCTTTCTTTTTATATAGAAATAGGAAAGAGCATTTCTTGTTTGACTGTAGGAAAATATGGAATTATTTAAGACTTTGAAACCTACATTTTTCCCACCCTTGGCCTTTTGCGTGGCGAGAACCTCTAAAAAACATATCTTTATCTAGTTTGTTGTGTGCTTGCTTAGCCCTTTACAACTGATTTTATCGTAATCCCCACTACAATGGTACGTCTTACTACATAAGCTAACAAGAGCTGTCCCTTCGTACTCTAGTTTAAAAAGCCGGGCGTTCGTTTGGTGTACGCTTTAACACCCTTACAGTTTATACAGTCTGTCTTGCTAATATGCTCATCGCAAAACTCGGCAGGAAACCAGTCTTTATATACACTATTAAACTCAGCCCGCAGACCTGACTTAACTATGTCCTCTAGCTTAGGTGCGCTTAAGGCTAAGTATAAACTATCAGTATCTGTTCACATAACTGAAAGTTGGACCTATCTACAAACTTATCTAAGAACTCGAAATAAAAATCTAACATACGAAGTTTTGCATATTGATAGACGAAGAAACCAATTTGTAGGGGTAAGTCCCAAACAGTTTTCTTTTTCTCCATCTCAATTTCAAAAAGATCCTCCCCTATTTCAGTCATCTTTTTAAACCGGGAACTATTTATCATTTCGATATCTCATCCCTTGAACATACGAGACAGCGTTATGATTGGCCTTATTGGTTAGAGTCTTCCATAGGCTGAGTTTCCTAAGAGCTTCATCGTATCACTTACTATAGATTGATTTTCGTCTAGATCACCAGCCCGCCTAGCGTCAGAACCATTTCTCCAAACTTTTTAAACAACTAGACGGTTGATATTCTATCACTTGATAAATTTTTGTTACCTCTAGCCCATGATCTAAATACCATTTAACAGTGGTGTTGCCAACAAAATTTTTTCCCCGACATAACTACCGATTAGGGTGCGACGAGGGTTGACAACAAGTTATGTTTGAGGGCATATTCACCCATAAATGGTCCAATATCATCACGCGTGACGTTCAATATTTTTGAAAATTGGAGTCATCTCACTGAAATGTTCCTTCAGGCGGTCGGGAACGTGTAGATCACATTCCACTATCCAAAACATGTCCCATCTGAAATAGAAGCCAGAATCTGTTTATCACTGAGAGGGAGCCCTTCTTTAGAGTAAGAGGGTCTAGCTCGAGGGATGGCTTTAGAAAGGAAAGCCCTAAGGCTTGGGTCAGACTTTTTCAGAGCCTGCCACTCACATTCCCACATAACTTCTACTGGGACTTTACATCCTCGGTTAGGTAGGTGTGTATCTCACATGTTTTTTCAAACAGCTCGAACAAGGGCTTATTATTAACAGGTTTCTATCTTTATCTTTGGTGAGGGGACAGTCTTTGTGACCATGGTACAGACAACCATGAAAATTATAGACTATTCTATTGGATTTATCCCACCCATCCACGGGATGTTTCTATCACCTAACCGAAACTCCCTCCCATTAAACTGAGTTTTCAACTCCACCCCTTTTTGGTGAGCAACCCACGTTAGCCACTCTCTACTTTGTTGGACATAATAGTTATCTTTTTCGACCCTAAACCGGTCTCCATTCTTCTAATAATTGGGTAATCTGTTGGCATTGGGTTCATCAGAGCCCAAAGATACAACGCGTTGGCATCGTAACCTTGGATGGATTTTACTACCTTTCCGCCCTAATAAACGTTTTGCCTACCTCGTGATACCTATGGAAAATTATAGAGGGACCCCCAACGATATTATCTCTAATCATTTTGTGTAAACTCGCCTGTTTGCTCGAACATAAACTAAACATTACACCCCTATCAACGGTCTTAAAAAGATACTTTAAACAAACACCCGGACCGAAATGGCGTCTTTAAAACAGTCCACACCCCGCTCCCATAAAAGCGAACCTGCTGCTCCAAGGCGTCTAAAAAAGGGACTACATCTTTATTATTATACCACACCAAAAAGTCCCTAAGTGTGGTCATGTTATTGGTCTTCCAGACCTTTTTGCACAGAGCGTACTCCTCCTTGGAAATGTTGGAATTTTTTAACGACGAATAAAACGTTTCGTGTGGGGGTAGTTCTGTCTCGTTCAACTTTTGAGGGTCGTCTATATATTCATAACAAAAGTAACCCTTTGTCTCACTAATCTTATAAGCTGCCAGATATTTACTATAGCTAAACCCTGGCGCTAGATAATTTATGATATCTAAGAATTTTAGATTCTGTGTTGCAATACACATAAAGTTATTGTTTCTTTTAACTATAAACTTGAACGGTTTGCTACTTTGTAGTCTCCTTCCATTTGATCTTCCTCTTCCGCGTTAACCTCGGTTTCTTCTTCTTCGTCTTCCATACTATCTTCTTCTTCGCCCACTTGGGCAGCCACATCCATGAAGTGCTTTATTAAATAAGGTTTAATGACGTTAATGTCATATTTCCCCGAGTTAAACCCTATAACTGGAAGCTCTTTTAAATACTCATCAAACTTAGCTATTAGCTTGTCTTTATTCAGATCATGGAGTTGAGTAAAAATACTTTCAAACCGAGCTCGCAACAACGAGTATGCCTTAGCAGCGATACCAGTGAGGTAATCAACCATCTGACTAACTAAAACCTGGGGGTCACCCTTGTTATGAAGCATATTGGTGCCTCCCACCCAGGACATTTGACGCTATAGAACATGAGAGGGGGACGTGTTTAGCTACAAAGGTAGTCGACTGAGTCTCTTGTGGAACATTCCTACTATCAAAATAACATTCATAGTCGAAGGTCGCCCTGAACGGGTAAATAAAACACTCTGGAGTACTTATCCCTTCAGCGCTGATCGCGTCCCATACACTTTCAGGTGAAGAATAAACACCACCTTTATATGTCTCTACAGCCATATCCCCATTGCAAGTTTTTTCATGCCTATCCATACGCCAAAACTTTTTCCACAGTTTCCCACATTTTCCACAAGAAAAGCTTTTACTAGCCCTAGAAAGATCGTTTATATAAAAGAAGTGGTTTTTGTAAAGTAAAAGACGGAGAGTTTCACTATAACTACTGCCGCTTCTCAGGACAATACACAAGGCTTGCTCAGAATCAAACTCAAAAATATCTATGTTTATTGAAAAACAAGTTTCTAAGAGAGGCATTTCGGCAAGAGTTACACCGTGAAAGCTACTTAACAATAGAGAGAGGGTTAAACTGTTTGAAAAGTATTCTCGAAGCCTTCCTAACATCAGTATTTGAAGTTCCTCGATGGACAGCTAGACAACGGAAGAAGCAGAGATTATCATTGTAGATTTTAGAATTGGAGTCATTTTGAAGGGTATTAATACCGTGGTTCGATGCAATGTAGGGTGGGATATCTAACAGACACCCTATAGGATAATCTTGGAGTTTATAAATATAAACACTCGTACTGACTAATGATTCTAAGGTATATTTGGTTGTCTCCCTGTTTTTATTTGCATACCCTAATATATCACTTTCATTTAATCTATCAACAAATGTTTCAAAGTCATTTTTTGTTGTTAACTAACAAGGGTTTGTCTAACCCTGTCGCGTTATTCGAGCTGGCGTGAAAGTAACGCAGCCCCTGTGTCTCCCTATGTCTTAAAACTAGATGATGACTATAATTCACCTTGAAACGCTTTTTCTGGGCTAGAAAAATTGGGTTTACAAGGGTCTTCCAATCTATAGGAGTATCAGGTTGATGAAATATAGTGTATGTGTCCATGTATTTGTTCCGACGTTCATGTGTTCTAATAGCTAACCAGTTGTTCTTATATATCTTCTTAATATCTCGGGGTAACTTATTTAAAGAGTCTATTTCATTAATAAGTCTTGGTCTCTTTGAGAGCTCTTGAGTCGACTCTTTACTGTCCGCTTGCGTGAGGTTGTCGATACAAGTGGGTCTGGTAGTGTTGATGAGGGTGTTGAGGTGGTCACAGCTATGTCATGGCTAACAAGATGCACTTGTAGGTTGCGTGCCCCAGTAAAGCTTTGTTGGCAGATATGGCAGATATGTGGGGTAACACTGGTCTCTTTTGAAGGTACGTGACCTGTTGACACAGGAGTCGGTGATACAGGAACTGCTGATACAAGAGATACAGGATGCTCTGTCTTGATATGTTTGGCAAGGCTGTCTACTCTTGTATATACTCGTTCACAAACATCACATTTGTATTCCTGATGCCCATGTACACTAGCAACATGTCGTTTTAGGTCCCGGCTCCGGGTGAAAGTTTTGGAACAGATATGACAAGTGTTAGACATCTGTAGAAAAGAAATTGAAACATTACAACTAAAGAGTAAAGAACAGTAAACATTACAAGAAAAGTAAACAACAAGATACACAAACTATCGAAATTAGGTTACAAAAGTAACACGTGGATGCTAAAAAACCAACTTATCGAAAATAGGTTACTAAAATAACACGTGGATACTAAACAACCATCTTATCGAAAACAGGTTACTAAAGTAACATACTATAATGTTAAAGAACTAAGATAACACTTACCTTTTATGTTTTTGAAGGTACGAGACACATCCGTCGGCAACAACTGTAAGCGAAAGTCTGATTAGAAGCTTCACAGTCGCGTTATATATACGCCAGAAACACCGGAAGTGTTACTAAAAATAGAACTGACCGCTGATGCAATACCGGAAGTGTTACTAAAAATAGCGTTTGACGGCTGACGCGATGCCCGTGAAGTTTCTAAAATAGATTTTGACCTATGATGCAATACCAGGCAACTTTATAAGAGTTTTCCCCTTGACTCTTTTTGAGGGCTACGCCCATGAAACTGTTAGAAATAGTAAATTTAACCTAGTGACATACCCCAGCTGTTATATTAGACATCCCCATAGCAAAAATTTACTTAAAACTCACTTTTATGGTGGTTACCCCCTGACCCATTTTTGGCAGTTACGCCCATGAAACTGTTAAAAATAGTAAATTTAACATATAGACATACCCCAAACTTTATATTAAGCATCCCCGTATCAAGAATTTACATAAAAATCACTTTTGAAATTACTACCCCTGTACCCATTTTTGGCGGTTACGCCCATGAAACTGTTAAAAATAGTCAATTTAACATCTAGACATACCCCAAACTTTATATTAAGCATCCCCGTATCAAGAATTTACATAAAAATCACTTTGAAATTACTACCCCTGTACCCATTTTTGGCGGTTACGCCCATGAAACTGTTAAAAATAGTAAATTTAACATCTAGACATACCCCAAACTTCATTTTAGTCATCCCCGTATCAAGAAGTTACATAAAACACCTTTTGAAATTACTACCCCTGTACCCATTTTTGGCGGTTACGCCCATGAAACTGTTAAAAATAGTAAATTTAACATATAGACAAACCCCAAACTTTATATTAAGCATCCCCGTATCAAGAATTTACATAAAAATCACTTTTGAAATTACTACCCCTGTACCCATTTTTGGCGGTTACGCCCATGAAACTGTTAAAAATTGTCAATTTAACATCTAGACATACTCCAAACTTCATTTTAGTCATCCCCATATCAAGAATTTACATAAAAACAACTTTTGAAATTACTACCCCTGTACCCATTTTTGGCGGTTACGCCCATGAAATCGATAAAAAAAAATTGAAGTTTAACCTATTGGCATACATCAAACATAATATGTGACACGCCCATGTATCAAATTTGCCTAAAAAATCAACCAAAAATTAGTAGTATACAATGTCAATTAGGACGGATGAAAGTGCCTTTGAAGGCACCTAAAATTCTTATATAAATAGTCTACCCGCAGATCGAGGCACATTTTTTGGTGCCGTTTTTCCTATATGAGAGTCTAACCCTAATTGACATTGTATACTACTAATTTTTGGTTGATTTTTTAGGCAAATTTGATACATGGCGTGTCACATATTATGTTTGATGTATGCCAATAGGTTAAACTTCAATTTTTTTTATCGATTTCTGGGCGTAACCGCCAAAAATGGGTACAGGGGTAGTAATTTCAAAAGTGATTTTTATGTAAATTCTTGATACGGGATGCTTAATATAAAGTTTGGGGTTTGTCTATATGTTAAATTTTACTATTTTTACAGTTTCATGAGCGTAACCGCCAAAAATTGGTACAGGGGTAGTAATTTCAAAAGGTGTTTTTATGTAACTTCTTGATACGGGGATGACTAAAATGAAGTTTGGGTATGTCTAGATGTTAAATTTACTATTTTTAACAGTTTCATGGGCGTAACTGCCAAAAATGGGTCAGGGGGTAACCACCATAAAAGTGAGTTTTAAGTAAATTTTTGCTATGGGGATGTCTAATATAACAGCTGGGGTATGTCACTAGGTTAAATTTACTATTTCTAACAGTTTCATGGGCGTAGCCCTCAAAAAGAGTCAAGGGGAAAACTCTTATAAAGTTGCTGGTATTGCATCATAGGTCAAAATCTATTTTTAGAAACTTCACGGGCATCGCGTCAGCCGTCAAACGCTATTTTTAGTAACACTTCCGGTATTGCATCAGCGGTCAGTTCTATTTTTAGTAACACTTCGGTGTTTCTGGCGTATATATAACGCGACTGTGAAGCTTCTAATCAGACTTTCGCTTACAGTTGTTGCCGACGGATGTGTCTCGTACCTTCAAACACATAAAAGGTAAGTGTTATCTTAGTTCTTTAACATTATAGTATGTTACTTTAGTAACCTGTTTTCGATAAGATGGTTGTTTAGTATCCACGTGTTATTTTAGTAACCTATTTCGATAAGTTGGTTTTTTAGCATCCACGTGTTACTTTTGTAACCTAATTTCGATAGTTTGTGTATCTTGTTGTTTACTTTTCTTGTAATGTTTACTGTTCTTTACTCTTTAGTTGTAATGTTTCAATTTCTTTTCTACAGATGTCTAACACTTGTCATATCTGTTCCAAAACTTTCACCCGGAGCCGGGACCTAAAACGACATGTTGCTAGTGTACATGGGCATCAGGAATACAAATGTGATGTGTTTGTGAACGAGTATATACAAGAGTAGACAGCCTTGCCAAACATATCAAGACAGAGCATCCTGTATCTCTTGTATCAGCAGTTCCTGTATCACCGACTCCTGTGTCAACAGGTCACGTACCTTCAAAAGAGACCAGTGTTACCCCACATATCTGCCATATCTGCCAACAAAGCTTTACTGGGGCACGCAACCTACAAGTGCATCTTGTTAGCCATGACATAGCTGTGACCACCTCAACACCCTCATCAACACTACCAGACCCACTTGTATCGACAACCTCACGCAAGCGGACAGTAAAGAGTTCGACTCAAGAGCTCTCAAAGAGACCAAGACTTATTAATGAAATAGACTCTTTAAATAAGTTACCCGAGATATTAAGAAGATATATAAGAACAACTGGTTAGCTATTAGAACACATGAACGTCGGAACAAATACATGGACACATACACTATATTTCATCAACCTGATACTCCTATAGATTGGAAGACCCTTGTAAACCCAATTTTTCTAGCCCAGAAAAAGCGTTTCAAGGTGAATTATAGTCATCATCTAGTTTTAAGACATAGGGAGACACAGGGCTGCGTTACTTTCACGCCAGCTCGAATAACGCGACAGGGTTAGACAAACCCTTGTTAGTTAACAACAAAAAATGACTTTGAAACATTTGTTGATAGATTAAATGAAAGTGATATATTAGGGTATGCAAATAAAAACAGGGAGACAACCAAATATACCTTAGAATCATTAGTCAGTACGAGTGTTTATATTTATAAACTCCAAGATTATCCTATAGGGTGTCTGTTAGATATCCCACCCTACATTGCATCGAACCACGGTATTAATACCCTTCAAAATGACTCCAATTCTAAAATCTACAATGATAATCTCTGCTTCTTCCGTTGTCTAGCTGTCCATCGAGGAACTTCAAATACTGATGTTAGGAAGGCTTCGAGAATACTTTTCAAACAGTTTAACCCTCTCTATTGTTAAGTAGCTTTCACGGTGTAACTCTTGCCGAAATGCCTCTCTTAGAAACTTGTTTTTCAATAAACATAGATATTTTTGAGTTTGATTCTGAGCAAGCCTTGTGTATTGTCCTGAGAAGCGGCAGTAGTTATAGTGAAAACTCTCCGTCTTTTACTTTACAAAAACCACTTCTTTTATATAAACGATCTTTCTAGGGCTAGTAAAAGCTTTTCTTGTGGAAAATGTGGGAAACTGTGGAAAAAGTTTTGGCGTATGGATAGGCATGAAAAAACTTGCAATGGGGATATGGCTGTAGAGACATATAAAGGTGGTGTTTATTCTTCACCTGAAAGTGTATGGGACGCGATCAGCGCTGAAGGGATAATGTACTCCAGAGTGTTTTATTTACCCGTTCAGGGCGACCTTCGACTATGAATGTTATTTTGATAGTAGGAATGTTCCACAAGAGACTCAGTC
The DNA here is from genome assembly GCA_032433765.1 of Megaustenia siamemsis. Taxonomy (NCBI): domain Eukaryota; kingdom Metazoa; phylum Mollusca; class Gastropoda; order Stylommatophora; family Ariophantidae; genus Megaustenia; species Megaustenia siamemsis. The sequence goes on along the minus strand of JAVIAB010000051.1, from coordinate 43,867,880 downwards.
GACTACCTTTGTAGCTAAACACGTCCCCCTCTCATGTTCTATAGCGTCAAATGTCCTGGGTGGGAGGCACCAATATGCTTCATAACCAAGGGTGACCCCCAGGTTTTAGTTAGTCAGATGGTTGATTACCTCACTGGTATCGCTGCTAAGGCATACTCGTTGTTGCGAGCTCGGTTTGAAAGTATTTTTACTCAACTCCATGATCTGAATAAAGACAAGATAATAGCTAAGTTTGATGAGTATTTAAAAGAGCTTCCAGTTATAGGGTTTAACTCGGGGAAATATGACATTAACGTCATTAAACCTTATTTAATAAAGCACTTCATGGATGTGGCTGCCCAAGTGGGCAAAGAAGAAGATAGTATGGAAGACGAAGAAGAAGAACCGAGGTTAACGCGGAAGAGGAAGATCAAATGGAAGGAGACTACAAAGTAGCAAAACCGTTCAAGTTTATAGTTAAAAGAAACAATAACTTTATGTGTATTGCAACACAGAATCTAAAATTCTTAGATATCATAAATTATCTAGCGCCAGGGTTTAGCTATAGTAAATATCTGGCAGCTTATAAGATTAGTGAGACAAAGGGTTACTTTTGTTATGAATATATAGACGACCCTCAAAAGTTGAACGAGACAGAACTACCCCCACACGAACGTTTTATTCGTCGTTAAAAAATTCCAACATTTCCAAGGAGGAGTACGCTCTGTGCAAAAAGGTCTGGAAGACCAATAACATGACCACACTTAGGGACTTTTTGGTGTGGTATAATAATAAAGATGTAGTCCCTTTTTTAGACGCCTTGGAGCAGCAGGTTCGCTTTTATGGGAGCGGGGTGTGGACTGTTTTAAAGACGCCATTTCGGTTCCGGTGTTTTGTTTAAAGTATCTTTTAAGACCGTTGATAGGGGTGTAATGTTTAGTTTATGTTCGAGCAAACAGGCGAGTTTACACAAAATGATTAGAGATAATATCGTTGGGGTCCCTCTATAATTTTCCATAGGTATCACGAGGTAGGCAAACGTTTATTAGGGCGGAAAGGTAGTAAAATCCATCCAAGGTTACGATGCCAACGCGTTGTATCTTTGGGCTCTGATGAACCCAATGCCAACAGATTACCCAATTATTAGAAGAATGGAGACCGGGTTTAGGGTCGAAAAAGATAACTATTATGTCCAACAAAGTAGAGAGTGGCTAACGTGGGTTGCTCACCAAAAAGGGGTGGAGTTGAAAACTCAGTTTAATGGGAGGGAGTTTCGGTTAGGTGATAGAAACATCCCCGTGGATGGGTGGGATAAATCCAATAGAATAGTCTATAATTTTCATGGTTGTCTGTACCATGGTCACAAAGACTGTCCCCTCACAAAGATAAAGATAGAAACCCTGTTAATAATAAGCCCTTGTTCGAGCTGTTTGAAAAAAACATGTGAGATACACACCTACCTAACCGAGGATGTAAAAGTCCCAGTAGAAGTTATGTGGGAATGTGAGTGGCAGGCTCTGAAAAAGTCTGACCCAAGCCTTAGGGCTTTCCTTTCTAAAGCCATCCCTCGAGCTAGACCCTCTTACTCTAAAGAAGGGCTCCCTCTCAGTGATAAACAGATTCTGGCTTCTATTTCAGATGGGACATGTTTTGGATTAGTGGAATGTGATCTACACGTTCCCGACCGCCTGAAGGAACATTTCAGTGAGATGACTCCAATTTTCAAAATATTGACGTCACGCGTGATGATATTGGACCATTTATGGGTGAATATGCCCTCAAACATAACTTGTTGTCAACCCCTCGTCGCACCCTAATCGGTAGTTATGTCGGGAAAAAATTTTGTTGGCAACACCACTGTTAAAATGGTATTTAGATCATGGGCTAGAGGTAACAAAATTTATCAAGTGATAGAATATCAACCGTCTAGTTGTTTTAAAAAGTTTGGAGAAATGGTTTCTGACGCTAGGCGGGCTGGTGATCTAGACGAAAATCAATCTATAGTAAGTGATACGATGAAGCTCTTAGGAAACTCAGCCTATGGGAAGACTCTAACCAATAAGGCCAATCATAACGCTGTCTCGTATGTTCAAGGGATGAGATATCGAAAATGATAAATAGTTCCCGGTTTAAAAAGATGACTGAAATAGGGGAGGATCTTTTTGAAATTGAGATGGAGAAAAAGAAAACTGTTTGGACTTGCCCTACAAATTGGTTTCTTCGTCTATCAATATGCAAAACTTCGTATGTTAGATTTTTATTTCGAGTTCTTAGATAAGTTTGTAGATAGGTCCAACTTTCAGTTATGTGAAACAGATACTGATAGTTTATACTTAGCCTAAGCGCACCTAAGCTAGAGACATAGTTAAGTCAGGTCTGCGGGCTGAGTTTAATAGTGTATATAAAGACTGGTTTTCCTGCCGAGTTTTGCGATGAGCATATTAGCAAGACAGACTGTATAAACTGTAAGGGTGTTAAAGCGTACACCAAACGAACGCCCGGGCTTTTTAAACTAGAGTACGAAGGGACAGCTCTTGTTAGCTTATGTAGTAAGACGTACCATTGTAGTGGGGATTACGATAAAATCAGTTGTAAGGGCTAAGCAAGCAACACAACAAACTAGATAAAGATATGTTTTTAGAGGTTCTCGCCACGCAAAAGGCCAAGGGTGGGAAAAATGTAGTTTCAAAGTCTTAAATAATTCCATATTTTCCTACAGTCAAACAAGAAATGCTCTTTCCTATTTCTATATAAAAAGAAAGGTCGCTGATGATAACGTCTCGACTACGCCTCTAGATATTTAACTCTTTACACTACCACTTAAGACTACCCAGCAATCTCTAACAGTTTCACCCCTTCTGATTCATTTATGACATAGAGCTAAGCAGACACCCAACTACATAGCTATAAATAAATGTTATCCATGTACTATATATTGACTCACTGTACTGAATATTTTTGTAATGTTATATAATATCAATGTATGTTATACACTATTGAGATAATAAAAGAATAAAATATATCTTTGTCTTCTGTCTTATATTGATCGTTTTTCATTGATGTTGTATAATCTACTAACCTATCACTATCGCTCAAGTACACCAAGCGCTCCAAAGTCAGCACATACCAGACATAAACAGGTCACTTCCGGGGTCACTGAGACTAGAGGTCAGCATCCGGACACGAGCCGTCCTGGTTAATTCCCCCTGCGCCGCACGCTTTATGCGCGCCGCGCGCCGCCCTATATATCTTTGTTAATTTACGGGCCAAATACTATTCAAATACACCCTTGTATACTTCTGTCACTGACCAAACAACTTGATGATTTAGACTTTGCTGATGACATAGCTCTCCTATCACACAGCCACCAACAGATGCAAGATAAAATGAGTATATTAGATGAGAGATCACAACAGCTAGGACTAAAGATTAATAGAGATAAGACCAACATTATGAGAATTAATGCAGTTGGCAATAACCAAATAAAACTAGGAGAAATACCTCTACTAGACGTACAATCTTATATATATCTGGGCAGTAATATAGATAAAGAGGGAGGAACAGAAAACGATACCAAAATAAGGATATCAAAAGCAAGAGGAGCTTTCATTGCACTGGGAAACATATGAAATCCAAAGAAATTAGGCTAAATACAAAAATACAAATTTTCAACTCCAATGTTAAGTCGGTTCTATTATATGGCTGTGAAACATGGAGAATAACAAAATTGACAATCACGAAGGTACAGACTTTCATTAATGGATGCTTGCGCAGAATAAAGGGATGGAAATGGCAGGACAAAGTCACAAACGTGGAATTATGGAAATGTACCGGTCAAATACCAGTGGATAAAGAAATACAGCGAAGACGATGGCGATGGATAGGACACACACTACGGAAACCAACTGAGAGTATTACACAACAGCCCTTTTTGGAATCCCCAGGGGTAAAGACAAAGAGGAAGACCAAGAATTCTTGGAGAAGACAGATTGAAGCAGAGATGAAGATGATGGGGAAGACATGGAATGATCTTAAAAGAATTGCAAAAACAGAACGACTTGGAAAGTGTTTTGTTGAAGACCTATGCTCCACTGGAGCTAAAGGTGAAGAGATTCTGTTAGTAGGTGGTTTCTGAAAAGTCCCTCCTCAGAAGCATTTAAATATATACATCGAAAGTATGAAACAGGAGCCACAGCGCGGGAAACTGCTAGATTGTGCAAAATGCGGTATGAGGTAAGCGAGGGCTGCTTCATTGGTTATGCAATAACAAGCAATTTCCCACTGACGTACCGCAAAGGTTCGAGCCAGGATAATTCGGGTACAGAAGGAGGGGCCAATATCATGACAGAAAGGGCACACACTTCAACGTTTACAATGTTATGAAATTAATTGAATATTGGTGACGAGTGGAGCGCGGGTTTCTTTCCCACCTCTGTCCATTTATTTTTCTTAACCCCGAAAAAAGCCTTACTACCACACATTAATGTTTCCTTCTCTCATGGCCAGATCCGTCAGTGTTTTCGAGAACGCGTTTGAATTTTTGCAGCCATTTCAGAATGCGAGCTGATTGAGACAGCTCTCTTTCTTTCTCTCTTCCTATATGCGTTTTTGTTAAATAATATTAATACTAAAACTATATTAATACTAAATACTGCTCCTTCCCTATTGCATAGCCTTCTCTACTGCCCATGTTTGGGCACTTTAGTCTATCCACTATGCCATGCTATTCATAGTTCTCCTCCACTTTTCCCAACTGAGACAATTTGGTGGTCTCCTATACCATTTTTGTCTGTGCTACTTACCCCTCATATGTTTTTATTGTACCCCACTCTCAGACATCTCCCTCTTTCCTCCTTTTGAGTACCTATTATTCTTCTGTTCCATTCTTTCTCCTTTGTGTTTGCACACTGACCTCAGTGCGTACTCTTCTGGTTATGCGCACATTTTCTACACACATGATTGTCCCCGTATGGGTGTGCACATGCATGTATGTGTTCATATGTATGGGTATTGTATATATATATATATATATATATATATATATATATGTATATATTAATATATATATATATATGTATATGTATATGAAGATATGTATAGGTATGTCATGTCTGTTTGTACGTGTATATATGTATACACGCATCTGTGTGTGTGTATACATGTATTTGTGGGCCTTAGATACTTTTAAACCTTGTCAGTGTCCTTGTAGTCTAGTCAGTGTTCCCCCACTCGCATATTTTTAGAACCTTCACACGGTCTTGACCATCAGGTATAATTACAGCTACACCCGTGTAACTCTCTCTTCCCATTCTGACCACGTCCACGACACAGGAAGTCACTTTTCTTTTCTTAAACAAGTTTCGTTTATTTTGTTTGGATGTTTCGTTACTAGTTAGCTATGTAGGATTAGTTTTATTTACTAACATATCTGTGTGTACGTGTTGTTTGTTTGTTCCTGCTGAAGGCCTATTGAGACGAAACGTCGTTAAAATCTGTGTCGTGTATCAATCACGTAAAGCTTTTACCATACCATTTTTTCTATTTTTTTTTCAATTCTCCCTCACATTTAGCTTTACTGCAGCTTCGCATTTTTATGCATTCATTTGCGTTTCTTTGCCTTACCCCTTACTAATACTAAAGCGCCGTGTCTGCTGGCGTAGGCGATCATATCTCTCCTAAAACTCCTCTATATCTCTACTATATTACAAATGTCCCTTCTCACAATATGGGCATATGGCTAAAAATTAAAATAATTAAACAATATTATTTCTGATGTTGGCTACTTGCTTGTTTTCACACAATGACTAAAAAATCACACCACTTCGTCAACCGCCCTTAAAAGAACGTTAAGTGGGCGTGTCTACGGTTTGCAATAAAATAATGATATTTGCACTTCTCTGCCCAACACATCCAACTTTAGCACATTTATTAGTACAAGGTTGTCTTTCCTCAAGACCCCTACTCACTTGGCCAGACTACACAGGTTAATCTGTTTCTGGAGGCACCACGGAGAGGTGGAGCAGGGTCTGGATGGTTCTGGTTCACTGATCCAGGCACAAGCCTTCAGCTGTGGGTCGCTGACAATTTCCATCTCTGCTGCTGTGAGGCGCCTTTGCCTCATGATGTCGGATATAAACTTTCTTCTTGCTTTGACCTCTTTTAGAACATTGCTAATTTTAGCTGTCCACAATATTACCAATATTCTTATGTACAGCAACATTTCTGTATCCTCCAACGATTTCTTATCTTTCCGATTGACCACTATTTATATATTTACTGTCAATGCTGGTTCCATAAACACTGAATAGCTCTTTTAAAATATTTATTTATTTCCGTATACAAATTAATTGCTACTATTTTCCTATTCTTGAATACAAAATTTTACGTCTCATTTCTGTCGTACATCAACATGCACACAATAATAATAAGCAGAATATATCCGATTTAACGTTTTTCACAAATTTTTTATTATCATTATCAAGATCGTGCCCTTTGCAAAAAGTTGTATTCGCCACAGCCTGTCCGAAAGAATCTCTGTCTCTAGTCAGATCTCCCACAGAACGTTGCATTCACCACAGCCTGTCTGAAAGAATCTCTGTCTCTAGCCAGACATTCCACAGAACGTTGCATTCACAACAGCCCGTCTGATAGAATCTCTGTCTGTAGCCAAATCTCCTAATTCTTCTGTTGTCATATTTTCCTCCTTTATATATTGAAACCACATTCTTCTTGGTCTGCCATGGATCCGTCTTCTATGAACCACTCCTTCCATTTTTTGTTCTTTCCAGCCCACTGTGACTTTTGACGTGGTCATTTTATTTTAATTTCATTTGTAGAATTGTATTTATAAGCCATTTTTTTTAATGTTTAAATCATTTAGTATGTCTTTATTGCTCAATTTCAATATCAAAGGTATCTAAAGGATTTTTGGGGAAACATTTTGTTTTGAATTGATCGATTTCCTTCATTGCTGTTTGCGAGATTATCCATGTTTAAATATGCACGCTTCACAAGTTCAAGCATGGATATAAATAATTCATGTATACACAATACTTTGTTATGTGTTTTATCAACAATGTTCCAAATTTCAACGCTCATTTTAACATTACATTACCGTTTTTTCCCCACTTATTAAGATATTTAACAAATGATCTAATTTAACCACTATCAGCTATGAGGTGACGGCTCTGTAGTACATCCCATGACCTCTTGTGCAAAGATTTCTTCAGTTGTTCTTGATATATGTGTGCTTCTTATGACGGACTGTACAGGTAGATACAATAGCGCAAGTCAATTAGATAAAGGTAGAAAATAATCCAGTTTACATTTAGTAGTTGCAGTGTGCATGCAGTTTGGTTACAGCGTTCAGTCTAATTGGGAGCCGCGATAGCTCAGTGGTTAGTGAGCTGGACTACAAAGGACACGAGGTAGGGTTCGATCCCAACTGGCTTCCGGTTCACCCAGCCTTTAATGGGTACCAGATTTTTTTTTTCTGGGAAAGTAAAGCGGCATGGGCGTAATACCGACCACATTACCCCAAAAATCATGTGCCAAAGGTCTGTAAAATTTATGGTCACTAACACCATACTCCCTATACGCCACTTGGCGTGACAGGGGTACTAGGGTTTTTAGGGTTCAGTCTAATTGACAACGTGTCTTGTTCTTGAGACTTTAGCATTTTCTATTTAGTTCTTTGATTGCGTCACACCTTTACTGACTTGACTTTTTTTTTTTAATTTGAGCAGACAGTGAGCGATCAGTTTTCTCTGGATGGAAATGGCAGGACAAAATCACTAATATAGAATTATGGAAAAGTACCAGTCAAATACCAGTGGATAAAGAGATACAGCGAAGACGATGGCGCTGGATAGGATACACACTGGGGAAGCCAACTGAGAGACACAACATGCCCTTTTTTGAATCTCGAAGGAAAAAGATAAAGAGGAAGACCAAACTATTCTTGGAGAAGACAGATGGGAGCAAGATGGGGATGACATGAAATGATCTTAAAAGAATGGCAAGAAACAGAACGGCTTGGAAAGTGTTATTTGAAGGCCTATCCTCCACAGGGAGTTGAAAGGTTGAAGAGTCTATCTCTATGAGCCTGTTGTTTAATCAGTTTAGTCTAGTATAATCCATCTCTATCAGTCTGCTGTTTAATGAGTCTAGTATAATCTATCTTTATGAGCCTGTTTAATGAGTTTAGTCTAGTTTAATCTATCTATCTATCTATCTCTGCTTTTAATGAGTCTAGTATAATCCATCTCTATCTGTTTTGCTGTTTATGAGTCTAGTATAATCTATCTCTATCTGTTTGCTGTTTAATGAGTCTATTATAATCTATCTCTATATGTTGCTGTTTAATGAGTCTAGTATAATCTATCTCTATCTGTTTGCTGTTTAATGAGTCTAGTATAATCTATCTCTATCGTTTGCTGTTTAATGAGTCTAGTATAATCTATCTCTAATGTTTGCTGTTTAATGAATCTATTATAATCCATCTCTATCTGTTTGCTGTTTAATGAGTCTAGTATAATCTATCTCTATCAATCTTATGTTTAATGATTTTAGTATAGTATAATCTATCTCTATCAATCTGATGTTTAATGAGTTTAGTATAGTATAATCTATCTCTATCAGTCTGTTGTACAGTAAGTAAATGGATCGCAAGGATTGTTAAATTAGAAAAAAAAAAAGGCAGAGAACGAATAATGAAGACCATGCAGGTTTACCCCAGAAGTCGCAGAGAAAGCTTAGATACCACTGTAGAATATTTGCAGCTGTCGGAGTAAAGATAAATGTGGATCAAAATTGAAAGCAACAGTTGTATTTACACGAGAAAACTAAAAGGAAAAAAAGAAGAGAAACGGCCACAGAACTCCATGTAAATGAGGGCGAAATAAGATTAGCTTTTTCGATGCCTCGGGTTTAACAAGGGGCGTTAACTCTTAGACGCAGAAAGAGGGGGCGACGACTTTTGTCAGTACCTGTACTGGAAACGGTCAGCGACTCATAGTTGACTGATTACGCCAGATCAAATGGCCCAGAACAATGTAGATAATACTCCACCTCTTCGTGGTGCCACTAAAAGCAGATTAATCAATCTGATGAAGAGATTATGGATCGAAAAAGAAGACAATCCGGTGTTCAAAAACGTCATACTGAGGTAGGATATTTTTGACGAAGGTGTAGATGTAATAACTGGGCTGCAAACAAACACAAGACATTTACGTCTATTTAACGTCCCTTTAATGTCCCTTTAACGTCCATTTAACTCCCTTCTAAGGCTGGAAAGCTATTTTTATGCTCGTTGGACGAATGTGATAAGGAAAAAGAGAAACTTCTTGCAACGGGCTGAAGTGACTTTCTTGATTCCGTACAAATGCCTGAAATTGTTGCAATTCTATGTTGTTCAACATACCAAGTTATCAACATACTTCATTACTGGAGGGACACCGGTCGTCCTCACTTTGTCAGCTGGTCTGCTTTCACGCTAACTCTTTCAAGGAAATAGCGTCCACGTTACTCCTTCGGTGGAAAGCGATGGGAGTTAAGATGGACACAGCCATAAACGAGAAACTTAGTGGGCGTGTAAGAAGACTTATCAACCAACACAGAATTGGAGTCGCCAGTAGCTGGATACTGCGGGACATGCTGAATAGGGGATCTGAGCACATATGGACATGTTCGGAGTGCAATGATGATAACCGCAAACAACTCAATAACTCGTTCAAGGAGGTCTTCTGAGAATTAATGTGAGGTCTTGATCAGTTTAGAGCCGCTGACGCCGCAATGGTAACCATTGGTCACCTAGCTCGTGCTCCGTCAGTTGGATTAAGAATAATAAAGAGTTGCTTTGATCCTGAGATAGTTAAGTGAAACGAATATAGAACACTTGAGACAACTCAACAACACAAAAGTTTTATCACCAAAAAACCAAAATCAGCGGGAAAAGGGGAAAATGCAGACATAGAAGATGACAGATTATTAAAATTGTAGATATCACGATGAGCAACATACAATGTATTCACGAAAACGTCTTGTGTCGTTGCAAAGCAACATAAACTGACGAAAATAAGGAAAACAAAGTAAACTGAAAGCTTTTGAAATATTAGAAATAGACATAAATTATGTTGAAGAGATTACATACCACTTTCTTGGTGGTAGTTATGGAAGACTACTCGTGCCATAAATGGTCTCTTCTGCAGTTGTTTGTTACTGCTACTTTAGTTGATTCGCTCTTATGTATCTTTCCAGGAAGATGAAGCACACACGCTTCTTCTATTATATATTCAAAGTGATTAGAGGAAGTTGCATCTTACAATTTTAACTTTTGTGGTTAACAATTAAATATTGCATCTCCTCCCCCCCCCCCACCTCCCAAAAAAAATAAATAAATGAAATTTAAAAATGTTGTTTTTGCTAGTCCTTGATACTTCTGTTAAGACATTAACTACTAAAATATCATTCATACATACATTTTGAATTTAGCCACAAACATTAATCTTTGTGTGTAATGTCACAAAGTAAAAACAACTTCACTAAAATATCAATTTAGGAATTAGTGGGGCTCGGGAGATCTTCATTTATAAACGCTATTAAATTTATTTTAAATTATAACTGAAAATATCATTCATCATCATTCATCATGAGTGCCGTCTCCGCAAATTACCATGGTGCTGGTTGCAATCGGTTGATTTGTCATCTTTTGATGTTACTCGTCCATGTTAAGTCTGTGCCTCACCTTGTAGGATCACTTTCAGTAGGCTGTGTCTTTTAATATGGCCTAAGAATCGCACTTGTCTTGTTCTAATTGTGTTCAGAAGTTCTCTTTTATTAAGACTTCGTCGTTTGTTTTCTTTTCCTTTCCAATTCTACATATTCTTCTATATATCCACATTTCAAAGGCTTCAATTCTCTGTTCTGTTTTCTGTCTATGTCAATGTTTCAGCACCATATAGAATATTGAGAAGATTATTTTGCTATTCTTAGTTTTAGCTCTGTGTTATTTGTTTTGATGTTAGTATGTTCATGACATTACAATTACTTTTTGCCATTCCTATTCTTTTGTTGTCCTATCACTTTTTAGATGAAAACAAATAGCTGTGCTCCATGCAAAACTCTCTCAAAGAGTTTCCTATTCCAACTACTAAATTTCTTGTTCTCTGTTTATACATATATTTAGTACCTGGCTGTGTTCTTTAACGCAGTCGGTATATAATGTTATGATGTGAATGCTCCTCTTGTACGTTAGACACTGGAACCACCAATAAAGTGTTAGTGGCGATACTAAAAAAAAAGGAAGAAAAAAAGTGGTATGGTGACAGCTTTACGTGGTAATGGACGAAACAAAAGTCGACGTTTCGGCCAAGTAGGCCTTCATCTGCACGAACAACAAACACAAAAATTATATATAACGATATATTAACAAATCTAACAAATCAATAAAGTGTTATATGAAGGAGAAAACAAGCTAGGGGAAGGAATCGAAGAAATGCAATGCGATATGAAAGTTAACGAGAGTGATACCGCGTGAATGTAATTCATGATATCTAAACAAAGAAAAGTGAACAGTGGCAGGAGCTAGTGTGATTACTATGAATGACATGGGGGATAAAGCGAAAACGAAGGAAGGGACTGTTAAAGTGTGTTCAGTTGAGTTCTGAAATTCAGCGTGAACAGTTCAGTTTATGAAAGAATGCAACGCATAAGAAAAGTCTCAGCATCATCATTGTGTGCCGTCTCCGCATCGAAGGTTGGCTACCATGGAGCGCCATTCCACTTTGTCTCTTGCTTTGATGGTGCAGATTGTCATATGTTGACTTGTCCATCTTTTGATGTTACTCGTCCATGTTAGTCTTGGTCTGCCTCTGCCTCTTTCACCTTGCACTTTCATTTCCAATATCACTTTTATTAGGATGTTGTGTCTTTTAACATGTCCCAAGCATTTCATTTGTCTTGTTCTAATTGTGTTTAGCAGTTCTCTTTTCATTATTATGAGAGAATGCAGCGCAGAAGAAAACCAGTATGGGAGATCACATAATTAGATACGCAAACAGGTAGACAAAAAATGAATTTTGTTTCGAGAGATCAGTGTATGTTATGTTCCCAAAGTTAGTTATCTTTCTTGCTTGCTTGCCTGCCTGCATGCCTGCTTACCTGTCTGCTTGATTGCATGCTTGCTTACCTGTCTGCTTGCTTGCTGACTATTGCTGCCATGCTCACATTAAATTTCATATTTGCCAAAGTGAAGGCGTACACATAAAAAGCATGATAACTGGACAACATATTCTATCTTCAGGTCACAGGCCACTGGATCCATAGCAACAATAACACCGGATACTACAGACCCAAAGCCAGGAAACAATCGTCTCTTAAACACAACGTAAATCAAACACTACAGGAAAAGATGGTCAGCTGTTGTAAAGACACTAGGATTTTACATTTGTACACTAATGGTTACTACATTTTTACATTAACAGTTAATATGTCAATCTAAGAAATGTGTTGGATTTGTGTAGCACACATATACATACTCGGATATATGTGTGTGATATATGCTTGAGAATATGCGAATTTAAGATATAAAGTAACAATACTCAACAAAAGACAGCAAATGCGAGTAGACGATCTTGTATTTCATAGATATCAAACATCAAGACGGGTTATCTACAGAACACCTTGTCCAAATAATATTGTCAGCAATTAAGAATCACGTGAAAGTATGAAGGGAAAACGTTCGGTTTAATTATGTTATTGTGTTCTAAGTCTAATATAATAGCAGGTGGAAGCAACGCTTCAGGGTGAACTAAACAAAAACTCAGTGTGTACTTTAAATACAAACGTTACATTGTTTCGTAGCAATTAAAGCGCGAAAGTTGTGTCATGTTTTAACATTTTATTTCTTTCATTCTACTGTTGTGACATCTGGTGTACGCGATTAAAAAAAAAAAGCAAACAACACAAGCGAGGAGATAATTATATTAGTTCGATATAGTTATTACTGCGTGATATATTTTTTATGAGACTTATATTTTTGCTTATTTTATTGAAATTGGTCGAAATTTAAGATGATGTAGCTAACCTTGATTATTGTGAATCATATATCAGAATAAAACATGCAGTAAAATAGTACTATATTTTATGTTGAAATAATTAGAATCATCATCGTTTGAGTGTAATTCGATGATCGTTTGTAGGATTTTTAACTAAGCAATGCCCATATATTGTTTTTCATGAAAGTTTCCTGATGGTATATTGGATATTACAACTTATATGATATGATATATATATATATATTATACAGAGAGAGAGATGAGAGAGAGAGAGAGAGAGAGAGAGAGAGAGAGAGAGAGATGAGAGAGAGAGAAAAGAAATGAAGTGACCGTATTTATGTATGATTTATATTGATTTTTTTAAAAATTGCTTATAAAACGTAATGAACTTCCAGAAATGTGAAGCCTCTGATGAAACAATAGCATGTTATATCTGAATCTCCTCTTCTACAGATTCCTTATATCGGTTTTGCTATCACGGAAGTTCGGCGTGCTTGTTAGATCATATCATCATTATGTGCTGTCTGCGGATCGAAGATTGGCTACCAAGGACAGCCATTTCTTTCTGCCTACTTTGTTTATCTTATATTTTCTTTCCAATATGACTTTCATTCAGTAATTGTGTTTCTTCATGTATTCAAAATTTTCCATTTTTTTTTTAAAATCATGTTAAATAGTTCATTCTTCATTATCAGCTGTTTCAAAACATCATTAATTGTTTTCTTATCTGTCCACCAATTCTTCATCAAAATCTACAAATCCACATTTCAAGGACTTCAATTCCATCTTCTTATTTAGTACTCAATGTATCTGTTTCTGGAAGAAACACAACTTTATTATTATCAGTACTTGTTCTGGTGTTATTTACTTTCATTTGAATATTTCGTGTAATTAACAATCGCTTTTTCTGCTATTCTTATTTATTTATTTATTTCTCTCTCGCACTTTCCATCCCTAGTTATGAAATGTCCATGATAGTCATCTAGTATATGTGTTTGTATTAGTTTAATATAGATGATTATTTTGACTTTGCTGGTAAACGAGCCTTGTTCTTCATGCTAATGTTCTTCAGCGACGTTTGCTGTATTTTATTTTCTGTACTTTAAAAGGTTTGTGAGCTCTGCTGTTGATTTTTTTTCAGTGCACATATGTTTATAGATAGAACAAGAAAGTGCATCGCTTAAACAGCGCTTTGCTGTGCGTGTAATAAGTTTTATTTTCTGATAACCCTTCCTTCCTACTATTGAACATCAATGAAGGTCGACAGTGTTATATTCCAGTTATCCTCAGTGTTCGCAGTGCCTATCTAGAATGATTAGTATCACTGAATAAGTGTTGTAATTCCTTTCCTACAGACGTACCGTTCTTTAGCGATGTCTGTTGATTTGTTCTTACAACATACAGGCTAGTTTGTGCTTGCCATGAATCCTACATTATCTTGTGATCACGCTGAACTCATTGTTAACAATGGTGAATGCGGATCGCAGCTCATGGTTTTCGATACAAGAGATGGGCACAATCAAAAAGGAAAGTAGAACACAATGTCACAAGATCAGAGGAGAGTTTAACTATTTCAGACAAAGATGTCTGGGTAAATACATAGAATTTGAAAGATCCAATTCATCTAGAAAAAAAGATAAGCATGAATTCTCAAACCGCATAATCATTAACGGAGGACGGAGGATTAAACAAAAATATAGAAGACGATCTGATAGAAGAAATACTCACCGAAAGCGGTTAGATCAAGCTGAATGGCTCAGATATTTCAGTACATCTGAGATATATAACATGGTATAAGTGTTTGGTCAAATTTTAGCATTGAAACAGTTCTATATTTGTGAGATTTCAAGTGTTTCTTTTGGTTTTTGTCAACTTTGTTAGAACATACAACTTGCAGACTCTATAACTAATTATGTCGTGTTATTTAAGGAGGCTGCGGTAGAGCAGTGATTACTTAGTTGATCTACTGCGATCAAGTAGTCGGGTTCGGTTCACCGATTGACGGTTTCTAAGTTCACCAAGCTTGAAATGGGTACCTGTTACATTTTAGGGAAGAGAAAAAAGGCCTAGCATGGAAAGTGCCTGATTGTAAACAGAAGTTAGCACATTAACGGTAAAACCATATTCTCCTTATGTCACTTTCTATCGAGACACGACGCTGCTTTAATTTAAGCAAAAATATACCGCATCTTATGAACCCATCCGATAAAATTGTAATACGCCAGGCAGCTCTGTTTACTTAATTTTGACGAATTGATACTATGCTTACCAATTGATATTATATTATTATATTAATTGTGTATATCAGATAGACATTAAAAGCAGGCGGTAAATGAGTTGTGAAGTTCAGTGACCTATAAGTCTTGTACGTTACAGGAATTGTATGGATAAAAATGTCTTGAATGTTCATCAACAACTAATCAGATAATTCAAAACACATTAGAATATTTGTTTCATATTGTTTCTTGTTTTAGGGATATTTAGAAAATCTAAATCTCTAGTCGATTAAAACACCAAGAGGGGTGAAAAAAAATTTTGAGAAAATGTAAAAGCTTTTACAATTATAAAGGTCTTTCTTATACAATAAGCAAACTGAAAGATATAGTAACGTGTGGAAGGAAAATACGATACAGAAGATGTTCATAAATTAAGTAAATTAATTGCAAAAAAAGTATGCGTTCAAATCATTAATGTTTTTGTTAGTAGTATAGACATGATTTTTATTTGCAATCTTTATCGGCTGGTTTGGTTGACTGCTGCTGTTGATAATATCTTTTTGTTGTATCGTCGTCAACGAGCTGCTTGAATGCTTCAATGTTGACCCATTAGCAGCCATACTTGTTGCCCCTGGCTTTAAAGTTTGCGCAACAGCATATCCGTTTCTCTGAGGACACAGAATTTGGGAGTTATTACATCACAACTAATTTAAAAAGCTAATCGCATATCACTTTGTGCACACGATCAGATCAGCGAGAGAGAGAGAGAGAGAGAGAGAGAGAGAGAGAGAGAGAGAAAGAGAGAGTCATGAATAATCAAACACAAACAATAACGTTTCTCCCCTCGACGCCAACGTCAGCAGAGGAAGGATAGAAGGAGAAGAAGAAACAATAACGTTTATTTATAAAGTAATTAGAATATATGCAAACATTTTTTGTGTATAAATATTAAATTTTTAGAAGTATCTCTTACTGACTTAGCAGCTTGTGAGTGCTTGCCATTTCTTAGCCAGTGTTTTCTTTTGTTGATGAGTCTGTGAAGCTCAGCCCATTCTGGTTTCTTTCTCTTTGGCAGAGACTCCACGTATAACGTACATCAGGAAATCACTTCGTGTAACTCCTCCCTCGTCCATATTAGTATTTGTCTTTTCCATTTTAATTTTGGGCTTGCACACGATCATAAAGATTACTAAAACTGTATAAACACAGTCATCGAACTCCATGTTTCTGAACCAATGAATTGTCAAAGCATATCTCAGTTTAGCTTTGTTTGTTTTCTGTTTTTGTTTTGATTGTTCGTGGGATGAACTATCTCACATTTCATCGTTTATTAGCAACATCATATGTTTGTCATTTATTAAGTAGCACTTGCACGTTTTGACGTTTTTTTAGATTGCTTGTTGTGCATTGCAGCGATATGGAGTCTCTGAAATCTTTCCCTGTTCTATTCCCACCTTCCAAACAAGGTCTGTACCAGGTATATTTAGACAAAAGGCAAGCCCCGTACAACAGCGACAGATCACACACTCCCTTCCTGCCAACAGCGACAGATCACACACTCCCTTCCTCCTCCAACAGCGGCAGATCACACACTCCCTTCCTCCCAACAGCGGCAGATCACACACTCCCTTCCTCCCAACAGCGACAGATCACACACTCCCTTCCTCCCAACAGCGACAGATCACACACTCCCTTCCTGCCAACAGCGACAGATCACACACTCCCTTCCTGCCAACAGCGACAGATCACACACTCCCTTCCTCCCAACAGCGACAGATCACACACTCCCTTCCTCCCAACAGCGACAGATCACACACTCCCTTCCTGCCAACAGCGACAGATCACACACTCCCTTCCTCCCAACAGCGACAGATCACACACTCCCTTCCTGCCAACAGCGACAGATCACACACTCCCTTCCTGCCAACAGCGACAGATCACACACTCCCTTCCTCCCAACAGCGACAGATCACACACTCCCTTCCTCCCAACAGCGACAGATCACACACTCCCTTCCTCCCAACAGCGACAGATCACACACTCCCTTCCTGCCAACAGCGACAGATCACACACTCCCTTCCTCCCAACAGCGACAGATCACACACTCCCTTCCTCCCAACAGCGACAGATCACACACTCCCTTCCTCCCAACAGCGACAGATCACACACTCCCTTCCTGCCAACAGCGACAGATCACACACTCCCTTCCTGCCAACAGCGACAGATCACACACTCCCTTCCTGCCAACAGCGACAGATCACACACTCCCTTCCTCCCAACAGCGACAGATCACACTCCCTTCCTCCCAACAGCGACAGATCACACACTCCCTTCCTCCCAACAGCGACAGATCACACACTCCCTTCCTCCCAACAGCGACAGATCACACACTCCCTTCCTCCCAACAGCGACAGATCACACACTCCCTTCCTTCCAACAGCGACAGATCACACACTCCCTTCCTTCCAACAGCGACAGATCACACACTCCCTTCCTTCCAACAGCGACAGATCACACACTCCCTTCCTCCCAACAGCGACAGATCACACACTCCCTTCCTGCCAACAGCGACAGATCACACACTCCCTTCCTTCCAACAGCGACAGATCACACACTCCCTTCCTCCCAACAGCGACAGATCACACACTCCCTTCCTCCCAACAGCGACAGATCACACACTCCCTTCCTGCCAACAGCGACAGATCACACACTCCCTTCCTCCCAACAGCGACAGATCACACACTCCCTTCCTCCCAACAGCGACAGATCACACACTCCCTTCCTCCCAACAGCGACAGATCACACACTCCCTTCCTCCCAACAGCGACAGATCACACACTCCCTTCCTCCCAACAGCGACAGATCACACACTCCCTTCCTCCCAACAGCGACAGATCACACACTCCCTTCCTTCCAACAGCGACAGATCACACACTCCCTTCCTGCCAACAGCGACAGATCACACACTCCCTTCCTGCCAACAGCGACAGATCACACACTCCCTTCCTGCCAACAGCGACAGATCACACACTCCCTTCCTCCCAACAGCGACAGATCACACACTCCCTTCCTCCCAACAGCGACAGATCACACACTCCCTTCCTGCCAACAGCGACAGAACACACACTCCCTTCCTGCCAACAGCGACAGATCACACACTCCCTTCCTCCCAACAGCGACAGATCACACACTCCCTTCCTCCCAACAGCGACAGATCACACACTCCCTTCCTGCCAACAGCGACAGATCACACACTCCCTTCCTGCCAACAGCGACAGATCACACACTCCCTTCCTCCCAACAGCGACAGATCACACACTCCCTTCCTCCCAACAGCGACAGATCACACACTCCCTTCCTCCCAACAGCGACAGATCACACACTCCCTTCCTCCCAACAGCGACAGATCACACACTCCCTTCCTGCCAACAGCGACAGATCACACACTCCCTTCCTGCCAACAGCGACAGATCACACACTCCCTTCCTCCCAACAGCGACAGATCACACACTCCCTTCCTGCCAACAGCGACAGATCACACACTCCCTTCCTCCCAACAGCGACAGATCACACACTCCCTTCCTGCCAACAGCGACAAATAGGATCTTTCTGACACAACTTGAAATATGAAACTGAGAACCTCCATCTGTGTCTGCTATTTCTGCGCTTTTATTTCGCCCTTCCCATATACAACTTCTGCAATTTCAATTTACCACTCCGAATCTTTATTCGTGACTGGTCAGAGCGAAAGGTTTCAACTCAACATTGCGAATCTGAACATACTTTTATAAGGGAAAAATAAGGTACACATGAAAGAGTTTCAATTCTATGAGGCATACACGTGGACAAAACTTGTCATAAACGTTATGTAAGCTGGTTGAGTTTCAATTTATCAGAATGCGAAATCGATAAAGTAAAGAACTAAGCATCAAAACACGTGTCGTTAGTACATAGAAAAAAATTCGGTTAACACACACCATGCTATTTATTTGTTAAGGTTTAATCTGTGTATTTTAAAATCGTTTAAAATTTCACTTTTTTTTTAAATTTTCCTTTTATCAAAAATGTATGACCAATCTTCTTAGTGTGTATCATGTCGTTTAGTGAACAATCAAGCTTAGAATGAAATAGGACAACACATGAGAAGGAACGGAAATATAAACCGCATTCTTTGTGCAAATGTAATGCAGTGGCGTATTCTCTATGATACCGCAGCTACCGCCGGTAGCCTGAACATAGTAACGAAATACAAAAGGAAATGATAATTTATTATATTTTTTAAAAATAATTATATTACATATTTTCGAATATTCTATTACACATTTCGTAGGCCAATATGATTTATTTGCTTTGATTTGCATTTATTAAAGCAAGGTTTTTCTCTGGCCACTTTAACGTTTGTGAATGAAACCAAAACTACTATACATTGAAACCTCTAGAAGCCAGCGGTACATTTTCCCTCTATCCTGACCTTGTATTAACGACTTTGACATTCAAAAATGGGAGTCAAAATATATAGCGGGTGTTGCCGCAAGAGAAATGCGGTTTCATGGGTTATTTTTAGCTCTAGCCAATCAGAATCGTCACAAAGTGAAAATGAAACAATGTCTGATTACCTGAACTTCCTTAGCTATTTATAACTACGTTATGCGCATCAGCATCTGTAGAAAGAACTTTTTCTGCTCTCAAGAGAATCAAATCTTATTGTCGCTCAACTCAGACACAAGAACGTTTATCTGGTTTGGCATTAATGTCCATTGAGAGATAATTCCCTCAGAAACTTAAAACCAACCCAACAGTACTTTCAATGACAAAGTCATCAAGACATTTTCGTTCCAAACAAGACGGATATAATTATCATAAATGTGTAAGTAATTTAAAATATAGTGATGTCATTAGAAAATATTACTTCATGTTAGCCTACTGAATATAATGTATGTTTTTATTTATTATGTCAGCGGTAGTCCAGACCCCAAAACCAGTATACGCCACTGATGTAATGTAATGTACATCATTGGATTAAAAAAAAATAAATTTGCGTGGGACAAGAGAAAAAAAAAACACATTGATATTCAATCAGCAATCTATCTTTACAACACATATTACCATTGCTGGCGTATGTCGGGGGCACACGATAGAACCAGAGGGATAAAGGCCGCCGCTTGGTCAAAGCAGTCGCCACGACGTGTGAGACTCAGGATTTTTATTTCACCGCCGATAGAAAAAAAATCCTTTCTGTTTCCGCGGATTTCGTAAACCGTACTCTGGCTTTTCAACCCAGAGAAAGAGTGGTTTAAGCATAACGGCCACGCGCACCTCCTAATCAGCAATCGAACTGACGTCAATCCGATTGGCAAACTATTAATTTCATCCTCCGGCCTCCGGCCATCTACTCCTGTTTTACCAATAACATGATAATAAAATATATGTAAAGTAATAACATTTATTAGTTATATCCTAACATCACAATAAACAAATACAAACTAGAACAATTGTTATATTCTACTTCTTCTGCGATCATGGCTCATACAGACTAGGACTCCGGAATTTCTTATGATGACTGCTGTCTGTTTCAGTTGAGTTTCTCTTTAAGTGAGGTGGGCATGGTCCGCTTCAGACCCGTTTACTGGGATCAATCCTGTAGAACGTATTTTGTTGTCATGTTATCCAGGGTAAAGTGGCATTGGCTGGTAGCTCCCATTTTGAGTTTGGTGAACATGTAGTTTCTCATTCTGTTGTGGCCAGTGCGTAGGCGAAGTATGATGACTTTTTACACTATCGATAGTTGGAGGTATCCATCCCTCTCGTTACACTTTGGTGTTCTTGTTACGTTTTCATGATACTGACCTTTGATGATGGATTTGGCTTCATCGCAGATAACCAGATGAATTGTTATGTAGTGTTTCTGCGCAGTCCCTCTCTTTGCAATGTCAAACATGGTACTTAATCTAAGGCACGGGGGAAACATATCACATTGCTTGAGATTAAATGCTTGAAGAAAGCATTCATTTTTTTCTGGAAAGAATTGACAGAATGAAAAATGATGACATCGACATAAAGTAGGGGTTTAACCAACAGAACCATTACCAGCTTGCAATGGTCTGGTTTCAAGACTTGAGGACAACCGAGCTTTATTGACATAAACAATGGTCGAGAAAACTTACAGCGGCACGGGTAAACAAACTGTGTAGTACACAGGATGGAAAGGTGTAGCTTTTATAATTCTTCAAGAGACACGTGAATAAGATATGCAAATAAGGGCTTTCGAGAGTTGTTCTCTTGAGGATGTGGTAGTAATGGTGACGAGATGCATTCATGAAGATTGTGGTTTTGTTTAAGCACAAACACATTCCGACAATTCTATATGTAAATAAGGATAGTTGGCGGGCAGAGCGATGTATGGTAATAACAGGGAGGAGGTAATGATAATCTTTAACGTTTAAGTATTTTCCTTTGTAATGTTGAATGTTGAAGTATTTCATATATCTGGGGACTAGTTGGTCTCGTAGCGAGACGCCGGCCTCGATACAGAGAAGTTCTGGGTTCAAATCCCGGCTACAACGTTTGGGATTTTTATTTATGATTTCTCTCTGCGGCAGCCACCTCTGGTCTCAACAGCAAGGCCCGGCTTGAAACGTCAATTACTCATGGACGGAAAAAATATGAGTACCGCCGAAGTCGGAGCTCGCTTGTGCGGCGAGAGACCCCTGTGCACACGGCTGCCAGGGAAAAATGGATTAACACGCAAAATTCAGTTCATAGTCCCTATGGACTTCGTCAGATGTAAAAACTGGCGAACGAAAAAAAATTGCATATATCTATAGTTTAATGTAAGACTTCCTTGACTTTACTGTCGCATTAGGATTATAATATTTAAAAATGATTTTATAGTCGAAATGGCGCCCAACGTAGACACGTTTCAGCTGTAGATTTGTCCATGACTCGTAAAAGTTACTGAAAGTTCACATGAGAAAGGGTTGGGTGGGGGTGGGGAGAGTTTTGTCAATATCACCTTCGATAGCTGGCCTCTAAGAAATAAGAAGTCTCAATATAATTAAGACATGAGTGATATGTCACATGAGTGATATGTCACATGAGTGATATGTCACATGAGTGATATGTCACATGAGTGATATGTCACATGAGTGATATGTCACATGAGTGATATGTCACATGAGTGATATGTCACTTTCAGTCACTAAAGTGACAGTAGTACAACCATTAGCACATGCATAGCTCCTAAATCCAAAATCCTAGGTCAGCTTTCACATTGAAATTTATCTGTTCCTAACTTAAAACACCATCTTTGGTAATGATCTGCGTTAATACTTAGAAGTAGACCAAGCTGAAAGAAGGGCCAGAGACTAATAAGAGCTAATACGGTTAAAGACAGGGACACACTAGACTCAGACAGAGACAATGGACATAGACTTCTAATGGAACGGGACTCAAGTTAGTCCGGAGACGTTCACAGTAGTGAAGTCAGAGACAGTCAGTTGTTAGTTTGTCGAGATAGTGAAATGTCTACTCAGTTATATAGATAGTGAAATGTCCATTCATTTATATAGATAGTGAAAAGTCTATTCAGTTATAGAGACAGTGAAATGTCTACTCAGTTATAGAGATAGTGAAATGTCTACTCAGTTATAGAGACAGTGAAATGTCTACTCAGTTATAGAGATAGTGAAATGTCTACTCAGTTAAAGAGATAGTGAAATGTCTACTCAGTTATAGAGATAGTGAAATGTCTACTCAGTTATAGAGATAGTGAAATGTCTACTCAGTTATAGAGACAGTGAAATGTCTACTCAGTTAAAGAGATAGTGAAATGTCTACTCAGTTATAGAGATAGTGAAATGTCTACTCAGTTATAGAGATAGTGAAATGTCTACTCAGTTATAAACAGTGAAATGTCTATTCAGTTATAGAAACAGTGAAATGTCTATTCAGTTATCGAACAGTGAAATGTCTACTCAGTTATAGAGATAGTGAAATGTCTATTCAGTTATAGAAACAGTGAAATGTCTACTCAGTTACAGAAACAGTGAAATGTCTACTCAGTTATCGAAACAGTGAAATGTCTACTCAGTTATAGAGATAGTGAAATGTCTATTCAGTTATAGAAACAGTGAAATGTCTACTCAGTTACAGAAACAGTGAAATGTCTACTCAGTTATCGAAACAGTGAAATGTCTACTCAGTTATAGAAACAGTGAAATGTCTATTCAGTTATAGAAACAGTGAAATGTCTATTCAGTTATAGAAACAGTGAAATGTCTATTCAGTTATAGAAACAGTGAAATGTCTACTCAGCTATAGAGACAGTTAAATGTCTACTCAGTTATAGAGACAGTGAAATGTCTACTCAGTTATAGAGACAGTAAATGTCTACTCAGTTTTAGAAACAGTTAAATGTCTATTCAGTTATAGAAACAGTGAAATGTCTATTCAGTTATAGAAACAGTGAAATGTCTATTCAGTTATAGAAACAGTGAAATGTCTACTCAGTTATAGAGACAG
This sequence comes from Megaustenia siamemsis, assembly GCA_032433765.1. Taxonomy (NCBI): domain Eukaryota; kingdom Metazoa; phylum Mollusca; class Gastropoda; order Stylommatophora; family Ariophantidae; genus Megaustenia; species Megaustenia siamemsis. The sequence continues at coordinate 43,844,110 of JAVIAB010000051.1, read as the reverse complement.
TTAAATGTCTACTCAGTTATAGAGACAGTGAAATGTCTACTCAGTTACAGAGACAGTTAAATGTCTACTCAGTTTTAGAGATGTTACAAAAGCGCTGGAAGAGAACAGACTAAAAATGGTTTAGGAGGCAAGGATAATTAGAGCTAAGAAGCATCTGACAGCAAGATCAAGTCTGCGTGAGGTCAGTGTCGATTCAGTAGATGAGTGAACAGCAAAGTTATTGAGACGATCACGTCATGTGTTCATCATTGCCAACGCTAGCCAAGCATGTTACCAACAGTTTTAGAGAACATGGTGCAGGAAGAAGAAGACACTTTAAAAGCCACGAGCAACCAGAGCCTGTTGATAATAAAGAGATATATCAGATTGTTCATGTAGCTACGAGTTTGTTGACCATTACTGAAGTATACCAGCTTTATTAGATCATTCTTGCTCCCTCCAGCATCCTTAGCCCTGAAATAGAGGCCTAAGACTTTAAGTCGATAATACGACGATAGGACAGCACTATCAGCGGCTGAGGACGAACAAACCCGTTCGACGAGATGATCTGGTGTTATTGATGAAGACCACACGTTCATATACGGGATTATTGGTCCCGTGATCGGAATAATATATCTTCTTTACAATTCGGTTGTAGATATATGTGATACTTGTCCATAAGACAATGATGATTGACATACCTATTTCAACAACAATATTATCTACAAACCTATCTGTGACATCGGTTCCATTAAATGAGATATCTTTCTTTGATATTTTTCCTTTAATATTCGCAGAGAAATTAATTGTTATTTCCTGAAAGAAAGTTGACACGTTGCATTCATTTTCTAATAACGGACATTTTGTATTGAACCAGCTTCTGGCTGTCTATGATTAAAGGTTCCTATCTGATAAAAATGTTTTTGATGATTTCAATCTTTTGATAAACTTTCTTTGATGCTGTGGATGAGTCTGGCATGAGTCATTAGAGGAGATGCTGAAGCACTACTGCACCAATACCAACGTCGTGAGATACATTAAACACATATGTTGTAAGTAACTTCTGTTAGATACATTAAACACATATGTTGTAAGTAACTTCTGTTAGACACATTGAACACATATGTTGTAAGTAACTTCTGTTAGATACATTAAACACAAAGGATGTAAATAACTTCTGTTAGATACATTAAACACATATGTTGTAAGTAACTTCTGTTAGATACATTAAACACATATGATGTAAGTAACTTCTGTTAGATACATTAAACACATATGTTGTAAGTAACTTCTGTTAGATACATTGAACACATATGTTGTAAGTAACTTCTGTTAGATACATTAAACACATATGTTGTAAGTAACATCTGTTAGATACATTAAACACATATGTTGTAAGTAACTTATGTTAGATACATTAAACACATATGTTGTAAGTAACTTCTGTTAGATACATTAAACACATATGTTGTAAGTAACTTATGTTAGATACATTAAACACATATGTTGTAAGTAACTTCTGTTAGATACATTAAACACATATGTTGTAAGTAACTTCTGTTAGATACATTAAACACATATGTTGTAAGTAACTTCTGTTAGATACATTGAACACATATGTTGTAAGTAACTTCTGTTAGATACATTAAACACATATGTTGTAAGTAACATCTGTTAGATACATTAAACACATATGTTGTAAGTAACTTATGTTAGATACATTAAACACATATGTTGTAAGTAACTTCTGTTAGATACATTTAACACATATGTTGTAAGTAACTTCTGTTAGATACATTAAACACATATGTTGTAAGTAACTTCTGTTAGATACATTAAACACATATGTTGTAAGTAACTTATGTTAGATACATTAAACACATATGTTGTAAGTAACTTCTGTTAGATACATTAAACACATATGTTGTAAGTAACTTCTGTTAGATACATTTAACACATATGTTGTAAGTAACTTCTGTTAGATACATTAAACACATATGTTGTAAGTAACTTCTGTTAGATACATTAAAAACATATGTTGTAAGTATCTTCTGTTAGATACATTAAACACATATGTTGTAAGTAACTTCTGTTAGATACATTAAACACATATGTTGTAAGTAACTTCTGTTAGATACATTAAACACACATGTTATGTGAGGGTGAAGAGTGGGCACTAATGTCAAGTCAGAGTGAAGAGTGGGTACTAATGTCAAATCATGATGAAGAGTTGACATAAATGTCAAGTCAGGGTTAAGAGTGGACACTAATGTCAAGTCAGGATGAAGAGTAGTCACTGATGCCAAGTCAGCGTGAAGAGTGGGCACTAATGTCAAATCAGGGTGAAGAGTGGACACTAATGTCAAGTAAAGATGAAGATTGGCACTAATGTCAAGTAAAGATGAAGATTGGGCACTTATGTCAAGTAAAGATGAAGATTGGACACTAATGTCAAGTCAGGGTGAAGAGTGGACACCAATGTCAAGTCAGGGTGAAGAGTGGACACTAATGTCAAGTCAGGGTGATGAGTGGGCACTAATATCAAGTCATGATGAAGAGTGGGCACTAATGTCAAGTCAGAGTGGAGAGTGGACACTAATGTCAAGTCAGGGTGAAGAGTGGGCACTAATGTCAAGTCAGCGTTGTGAGTGGGCACTAATGTCAAGTCATGATGAAGAGTGAACACTAATGTCAAGTCAGGGTGAAGAGTGGGCACTAATTTCAAGTCATGATGAAGAGTGGGCACAAATGTCAAGTGAGGGTGAAGATTGGGCACTAATGTCATGTCAGGGGAAGAGTGAGCACTAATTTTAAGTCAGGGGAAGAGTGGGCACTAATGTCAAGTCAGGAAAAGAGTGGGCACTAATGTCAAGTCAGGGGAAGAGTGGGCACTATTGTCATGTCAGGGGAAGAGTGGGCACTAATGTTAAGTCAGAGGAAGTGTGGGCACTAATGTCATGTCAGGGGAAGAGTGGGCACTATTGTCATGTCAGGGGAAGAGTGGGCACTAATGTCAAGTGGGTGTGATGAGTTGACACAAATATCAAGTCAGGGTGAAGAGTGGGCACTAATGTCAAGTCATGGTGGAGAGTGGACACTAATGTTAAGTCAGGGTGGAGAGTGGACACTAATGTCATGTCAGGGTGGAGAGTGGACACTAATGTCAAGTCAGGTGAAGAGTGGACACTAATGTCAAGTCAGGATGGAGAGTGGACACTTATATCAAGTCAGGGTTAAGAGTGGGCAATAACGCTAAGTCAGGGTGAAAAGTGTGCAGTAATGACAAGTCATGATGAAGAGTGGGCACTAATGTCAAGTCAGGATGGAGAGTGGACACTAATATCAAGTCAGGTGAAGAGTGGGCACTAATGTCAAGTCAAGGTCAAGAGTGGGCAATAACGCTAAGTCTTGGTGAAAAATGTGCAGTAATGACAAGTCATGACGAAGAGTGGGCACTAATGTCAAGTAGCGGTTGGAATCTCTATGAGGACAAGGCTGAAAAAAATAAAGTGTCAAGTCACGTGGTTGTATTCGATAACATATACGCTGACAGGTTCGCCAGTACAGCAACCGTGAATAATGCGTGAGCAAAGGTCTGTGCTGATATTCTAAATGAGAATACATAGAGGCAGTACAAGTAAAGAATTCAAATAACAATAGTGAATCTGCGACCACGAAAGAAGAGCAAGTCAAACTCTAAGAATTTAGACAGGAGTGCAATGTTATGTGAGGAGCAAAAAAAGATCAATTATTCAAAATAAAGTTGATAAAGTCAGTCGATACACACTGATGGGTTTTACTGAAGATGGCATGTGAGCACTTCTGGATTTATCAAGATGATCTGTTGATTAACCAACAACTAGACAAACAAACAATCAATATGTCAGAAAAATTACCAGCCAACCAACCAGTAAGTCAGGTAACAAATTAGTCAGCTAACTAACCAACCAATCAGCTAACCAACAAACCATTAAACTAACCAATCAACAAGTCAGTTAAACAATCGATCAATTAGCTTATCAACCAGTCAGGTAACCAACCAATCAATCGCATAGGCAGCCAACCAGTCAGCTAACCAATCAACCTCTCAGCTAACAAATTAGCTAACCAAACAACCAGTTAGCAAACTAACCAACCAATCAGCTAACCAACAACCCATTCAGCTAACCAATCAACCAGTCAGCTAACCAATCAACCAATCAGCTAACTAACCAACCATTCAGCTAAGCAATCAACCGGTCAGCTAACCAATCAACTATTCAAACTAACCAATCAACTAGTTAGCTAAACAACCAACCAGTCAGCTAACCAACAAATCAGCTAACTATTCAGCTAACTATTCAGCTAACCAATCAATCAACTAATCAGCTAACCAATCCGCAAACCAATCAACAAATCAGCTAACCAACCTACCAATAAGCTAACCAATCGGCTAACCAATTAACCAACAAGTCAGCTAACCAACCAGTCAGCTAACAAACCAGTCAGCTAACTAATCAGCTAACCAATCAATCAACTAATCAGCTAACCAATCCGCAAACCAATCAACAAATCAGCTAACCAACCAACCAGTCAGCTAAGCAATCAATCAGTCAGCTAACCAACCAATCAGCTTAAAAATGAACCAACCAGTCAGCTAGCCAATCAGCTAACAAATCAAGCAACCAGTCAGCTAATCAACCAGTCAGCTAATCAATCAGCTAACCAATCAACCAAGCAATCAGTTAACCAATCAACCAAGAGCTAACACAATCAGAGAGCAACACAATATAATTATTCAGCGATAGACACATCTAGGCCACCGCGTGCACGGACCGTCACTTTCTTGAGATATCTCCTAAAACTGTTGTTGAATACTACCTACTTATCCTTCATGAATGAGAAACACGAATAACTGGGCGGTTCGGTCACATATCACGATCAACAATTAAAGGGCAAACATGGGAGTGGCGATGACATGCTTCCAGAACCTTTTTGATAAATCAATAAATATTAATACATTTAAGTAGCAGTAGACATGCTTTTCAGCTAACATATCAACAATAAATAATTTCAACTTATAAAACAAAGAATCAGACAAGGCTGTGTTCTGTCGCCGGATTTGTTTTCACACTACAGCGAATATATGGTTGGTTGGTTGCGTTCGCCCGATGACTAAAGTATTCTAGAGTATTCGTAGACTGTAGACTTCCTCATCGTCATCCGCCCTTAAAATGACGTTAAGTGGACGTGTCTGCGTTGTGTTGTAGTTTTCAGTGTAACACTGTGATATTTGCGCCTTTCGGCCCAACATATCCGACTTCAGCACGACATTTTTTAGTACCGTGTTGTCTTCCCTCTTCGATCCCTGCTCGCTTGGCCAGACTAGACAGGTTAGTCTGTTACTGTAGGCACCGCGGAGAGGTGGAGCAGGGTATGGATGGTTTTGGTTCACCGATCCTGGCGCAAGCCATCAGCTATGAGTCGCTGACAACTTCCAGCTCTGGTGCTAAGAGGTGCGCCTTCGCCTCCCAGCGAACATATTATGAGATCAATTGTAGACAAAAAAGGAATTGAAGTCAACGGTGACAACATAAATAATTTGCGATATGCGGATGACACAGTCTTAATAGCAGAGACAGAGAATGAACTACAAGAAATGATAGACATAAAAGTAAAAGAAAGCAACGAGAAAGGACTCAGTCTGAATAGTAAGAAAACAGAGGTAATGGTCATATCGAAGAAACAATCATCACCAGCATGCAGCATAAAAATAAACAGGACAAATTTGAAACAAGTACAACATCTGAAATACTTAGGCGCAATAATAACATCAGATGGAAGATGCACTACAGAAATAAAAAGCATAATAGCTCAGGCCAAAATAGCATTTCAGAAAATGAAAAAATATCTTATGCAACAAGTCAATAAAAATGAGAAAGAGAGTTCATCGGGGCTATATAGAACCAATTCTGACATATGGAAGCGAATCATGGACAGTAGACAAACAAATAAAAAGACGATTAGAGGCCACAGAGATGGGATTTCTCAGAAGAATGTTGAAAGTTCCATGGACAGCTAAAAAGACCAATGAGGAAGTTCTCAAAGATGCCAACACAAAAAGGGAACTCCTAAAAAAACATCAGAAAGAAACAATCAACATTTTTCTGGCACATCATGAGAATAGGAAACTTGGAATACTTGGTTACAACTGGCAAAATAAAAGGAAAGAGAGATTGCGGACGACAACGAGAGAAAATACTGGATAACTTGGTGTCATGGCATGGAAAACGGTCAACAACAGAACTGATACAATGCACTGTAGATAGAAGTTTGTGGAAGGACATGATCGCCTACGCGCAACCGGTATGGCACATGATGATGATGAGACATGCTTTAGAGAGGAATGCCCTTATACCCTTGCGTCTTCAAACATATCATGCATAGTAATGGCCACGTCCTCTTCGTCACGCTACAAGAATAGCACAGAGACTAAAATATCACATATATTTCCCAGAAACATACATGTAAAAACACATTCAGTTTTGTATTCTAAAAATTAGAAATAAAGAGAAATACATAAATTAGTTTATTAATGACAAGGAAATGACAGTGGCATTGGGTTTGAATGTGAAGGGAGCTCACTCACAGTAATAATTCAGCATTCAGAGGTAAAGTAGTCAGTAGATGTATTTTATTTACAAACAGTATTTTAAGCACTTTAGATTTGAATTCCAAGAAAGGAAAAAGAAAAGTAGTCAGTACCCGTATTTTTTCTTTTTTCCTCACGAAACTTAAGCACTTCAGATTTGTAACCCAGGAAAGAAAACACGCGATGGTCACTTAAATTAGTCTGAATCTAAATTCGTGAAAATTTATTTCAAATACAGTTTTTTTTTTATAGTTTGCGTGTAAAACATTCCGCCGATTGAACTCATTTATTCACCAGATGTTGGTGATTGTAGATGTTGCCATGTTCACGTTATTGGTTTTCCTTTTCTAGATAGATAAGAATAAAAGGATTAGAACAGAATTAAGAATTACCTGTTTTGTAGACATTTTCCACATTCCTATTAGCACGAGCTTCCACATCAGCGTCTGTTATGAGAAGATTGAGTAGGAATTAATATCATTAAAGAGTGTTAATTGAAACACGAGAATAATGGAACAGCAAAGTAATGTACAAAAACACTTATCAGCACTAAGCAAATAGCAAACAAGTTTTAAAAATACCGTTTTTCAAAGTTACATTCTTGTTTACGTAAAGTGCAAAATTTTTTTCTTTTGTCAGCTTTTAGACGTCCCTAGAGACTAGGAACTGAATTTTGCGTGTTAATCCATTTTTCCCTGGCAGTCATGTGCACAGGGGTCCCTCGCCGCACAGGCAGATAACTCCGTTTTCGGAGGTACTCATTTTTCCGGCAATGAGTAATAGACGTTTCAAGCCAGTTGCCTCCAGACCAACCAGTCCCCCGTATAGGGCAAATAACAGGAGTTAAAATAAAACACTCGAATTACCTACTCATTCATGATTTTTGATATGTTGAAGTGTGTGATGAATTCCGGGAATATATTTAAAAAAATATAGGAAATTCCAAGATTACTTTAATAGCATTTGGAAATACTGAACAATAAAGAACAATATATTGACTATATAAAGAGCGTTGTCGATGAATATGACAACGAACCATAGTAATACGTATTTACGAGTAGCACACGCGAATGGTAGAGTTACCGAAGGCAGGGCATTAAGATATGAATAATATTAGTTCTTGCCAGACTTTATCACTCAAAAAATAAAACTAATATTAACGTTGTATTATATCTAAATGGGAGCCGCGATAGCTCAGTGGTTAGTGAACTGGCCTACAAAGGACAAGGGGTAGGGTTCGATTCCAACCGATGGCTTCCGGGTTCACCCAGCCTTAAATAGGTACCATATTTTTTTATGGGAAAGTAAAGCGGCACGGGCGTAATGCCGACCACATTCCCCCAAAAATCATGTGCTGAAGGTCTCTAAACTTTATTGTCACTAACACCATATTCTCTATACGCCACTTGGCGTGACGGGGGCTCTTTACTTTTTTTATTTTTTTTTTATCTAACTTCTATGTGGAGGTAACACAAGGTTTGCTTTTAAAAAAAAACGCATTTCTGTACTTCTTATCCTCATTGTTTTCTCAATAAATATCTTATGGTATATTGTTATCATATATCATTTTGTTCTTTATTGGATGACTTACCTTGTCTTTGTATTTCCCGCTGGGACCGTTTTTCTAGTGCATTTAATTGTTAAATATCTTCCTTTTCTCCTTTTCCTTGGTCATAGATTGACATAGCAATTAGCGAGCTACATGCGTTGTAGCGTATGGTCAAGTGAGAACAAGGTTTCTCCACTTAAATGTGCTCTTGATCATCCTTTTTTCGGGTGCCCACCTTCTTGTACTCATTGTTCATCTTTCACTTCCACTGTTCTCCCCATTACTTATTGTGCAGCTGATTAAATTAGTCTTTCTGTTGTTTATCAAGTGATCATTTATCTATTGATGTTTCTGTCTCCCAACGTACCTCCACCATATTTCAAATCTTTCCTTCCTATACCAGACTTCCGGTCAATATAGCGGATAGACGGCATGAACCGTTGAAGCTCTGTCTGAAAAGTGTTTCTTTGTTGCAGTTTCCCAGCATATTCCAAGTCCGGCTGCAGCCGAGTTTAATGCTCTGTGCTCACCGTGAGCTGTGTTTTTCATCCGGATTGTGTTTCGATATTCCAGTTGCTTACGATGAATGATGATATCGTTTGACCAAGGACAGTTCGGCTGCGTTCACTTTCAGTGCCACTTCGTCTTATGTCTTTTTGGCGTGTGCTATAGCTGCTATGATGGGGATTGCAGCTGCCTTTCTTTGTTTTTTATCCTTCAAAGAGATGAGATGTTAATTAGGATGATTCCACTGGCACGGACGGTTGAGCAATTATGGATTTTAATTCCTTTGTAGTGATACCGGGGCCTTCGACTAACTACAACAACTACTACTATAACTGACTTTCCTCAATTTAACTCAAACATTCGTTGCCACAAGTGATAATCCAATTGTTCCACCTTTATTAAAGAGACACAATGGCATTAAGAAAAGTATAGCACTGAAAATAACATTGAGGTAAAATAACAGAAACAGATGAGCTGCATGGTTCAGAATTTGGAAGCCTGTGAAGGAAGGCAAGATATGCGGAAAAGGAAGGAACTTAATTGTATCCAAATAAGACCCGACAAAGAGTGCTGGTTATTGTTGGTCTGTGGCCTAGAAGAAAGATGTACTGTCTATTTATCTTTGATTGAGTAAACCTATTCTTTATTTCTGTTCTAAATTATTACGTTGTTATCATCGTCATCGCCACCGCGTGGAGGTTAATTGTCGTTGTTTTCAACAACCATCTCTACTTTGAGCATGCCATTACCTCAGTGATCCTTTCTTTTCCTAAATGTTTCGTCTCAGATGTGTCCTGTCAGTTTTTTACTCGCCACTCCGCCCCCACAATTCTATTCTGCTAAACTCTTCAGACTTTCCTTCTTGAAGACATCTTAATTCATTCTGTATGTCTATATTTTTACTTTATGTTCTCCAACATTGTTCTTATGACCTTATCTTTGTGTCAGGACTAACCTCACTGCATACGGACAATATTTGCTAGCATTCCCATCGCTTCATTACAGAAGAACTCAATTCAGCGGTTGAAATCCTCAGCATCAATCAGCGGCGCAGGGTAATTTCAGGAAAAAATAAACCGGCTTGATTATTTTAAGGATAATAGGAATTTTACTTTACTGTTTTATTTTTTTTTTTATTAAAAGCAGCAGCATACAGCCTATTCTTTACGATTTGTCTACTTTCAAATGTGTGTGTGTTTTTTTTTTACGAGTATGAGCTCGACTTGACACATGAACTCCATTATGTTGTCACTCTCTGATAGAACAAGGTACTCGATGTCATCGATCTACAGGTCAAGGTCACTGAATAAAAAGATTCGACTGCTCCATATATGGTTCGAATCGGGTACCTTTCCATTGAGTGTTTTCTCGCTATACATACAATTTGATTGAAAAGAAACAGTAATTCCGTTATTTCTAGAAATTAGCTTTGCGGATAACACAATACTAAACAACACACGTTTCGACTTGGAAGGTCTTCGGTTGGGACAAACGTGAACACGAACAGACGATAACCGTGAAGGAATGTGAAGAAATCTAAGTGATAGTTGATGAACGTATCAAAATATAAACTATTTAACACTCCGACTCTATTTGTTATTCAGTCCACAAAGCTGACATTTTAAGACACTATTTTACATTTGTGTGTGCGTGTATTCTAGTTTTGCCTCGACCCTACATGGGAGACGCGATAGCTCAGTGGTTAGTGAACTGGACTACAGGGAGCCGTGATAGCTCAGTGGTTAGTGAACTGGACTACAGGGAGCCGTGATAGCTCAGTGGTTAGTGAACTGGACTACAGGGAGCCGTGATAGCTCAGTGGTTAGTGAACTGGACTACAGGGAGCCGTGATAGCTCAGTGGTTAGTGAACTGGACTACAGGGAGACGCGATAGCTCAGTGGTTAGTGAACTGGACTACAGGGAGCCGTGATAGCTCAGTGGTTAGTGAACTGGACTACAGTGAGACGCGACAGCTCAGTGGTTAGTGAACTGGACTACAGGAGACGCGACAGCTCAGTGGTTAGTGAACTGGACTACAGGGAGACGCGACAGCTCAGTGGTTAGTGAACTGGACTACAGGGAGACGCGATAGCTCAGTGGTTAGTGAACTGGACTACAGGGAGCCGCGATAGCTCAGTGGTTAGTGAACTGGACTACGGGGAGACGTGATAGCTCAGTGGTTAGTGAACTGGACTACAGGGAGACGTGATAGCTCAGTGGTTAGTGAACTGGACTACAGGGAGACGTGATAGCTCAGTGGTTAGTGAACTGGACTACAGGGAGACGTGATAGCTCAGTGGTTAATGAACTGGACTACAGGGAGCCGTGATAGCTCAGTGGTTAGTGAACTGGACTACAGGGAGACGTGATAGCTCAGTGGTTAGTGAACTGGACTACAGGGAGACGTGATAGCTCAGTGGTTAGTGAACTGGACTACAAAAGGACGAGGGGTCGGGTTCGATCCTGATCGACGGCTCCGGGTTCACCTCGCCTGAAATGGGTACCGGATATTTTTCTGTGAAAGTAAAGCGGCATGGGCGCAATACCGACCACATTACCCCTTCCCTCCAAAAATGTGCCGAAGGTCTGTAAAAAAAAAGTATGGTCACTAACACCATATTCCCTATACGCCATTTGGCGTAACGGGGCACTCTACTTTTTTACTAATTGTAGTAACTGTTAGTTAAAGTCGAGTTCTAACTGTTCTGTTTTAGCTTCCAGTAATCGAACTGAAGCTATCAAACGTCCTGTCCTTGATAAATGACCCTAACACTAAAATGTATAACCCATTTCAGCACGACTATATTTTTTTCACAAGCAAATTACAATGATTTCTCAAGCCCCTAAAATTACATAAAATTTCTGAATGATTTCAATTTTTCTTAGCCATTTTTTTTCATTGGCTCTCATATAATTACAACAATCTCTCTAACAAAATTGGCGGTCTGCCTGAAGCATCTCTCGTCACTAAAGTTTGCCAATCACAGGGATCGAAAAATGCCACGTCATCATTGTACAGGTTTTAACTGCCGTTTCCTGTTTTCTACAGCTGTAAGGCAAGTATCTAATCAAATGTTGTCAATTCACTGACATACCAGGCAAAAAAACTAATTAAAGAAAACGTGCATCTGTTCTTTTATTGACTCTGAGCCACATTATTTTTATTGACACTGCGCCACATTATTTTTATTGACACTGCGCCACATTATTTTTATTGACACTGCGCCACATTATTTTTATTGACTACGCTATATTATTTTTTTATTGACACTGCGCAATATTATTTTTTATTGACTGCGCTATATTATGTTTTATTACACTGCGCAATATTATTTTTTATTGACTGCGCTATATTATTTTGTATTGACTGCGCTATATTATGTTTTATTACACTGCGCTATATTATTTTTTATTGACTGCGCTATATTATGTTTTATTACACTGCGCTATATTATTTTTTATTGACTCTGCGCTATATTATGTTTTATTGACACTGCGCTATAATATTTTTATTGACACTGCGCTATATTATTTTTTCTTGACACTGCGCTATATTATTTTTTTATTGACACTGCGCTATATTATTTTTTCTTGACACTGCGCTATATTATTTTTTATTGACACTGCGCTATATCATTTTTTTACACTGCGCTATATTATTTTTTCTTGACACTGCGCTATATTATTTTTTTATTGGCACTGCGCTATGTTATTTTTTATTGACACTGCGCTATATCATTTTTTATTGGCACTGCGCTATATTATTTTTTATTGACACTGTGCTATATTATTTTTCTATTCACTGCGCTATATTATTTTTTTTACTCTGTTACGTATTATTGATATTGCTTCCATTAAAAAAAGTAAAGAGCCCCCATCACGCCAAGTGGCGTATAGGGAATATGGTATTAGTGACCATAAATTCTACAGACCTTCAGCACAAGATTTTTGGGGTAATGTGGTTGGTATTACGTCCGTGCTTTACTTTCCCAGAAAAAAATCAGGTACCCATTTAAGGCTGGGTGAACTCGGAAGCCGTCGATTGGGATCGAACCCTACCTCTTGTCCTTTGTAGTCCGGTTCACTAACAACTGAGCTACCGCGGCTCCGATATTGTTTCCATGCTTACGTCTTTTCTCTTCTGTGTTATGCATTACTTCTGTGTTATACATTACTTCTGTGTTATGTTTTAAAATTGTATTTGGTATCTATGATGCAGACTTTTAAAAAGTGCATTATTTAGAAGTATTTTTTTTTAAGTCTTTGCGTTGAGTATCTATGATACAATAATTTACAAAATAATTAATTATATATTTTTACTGTTTTAAAAAGAAATGGCGTTGAATATTTTTATACACGGGAGTTCGAGCTAGATAACCCGCAATCGCCGTGGCAGAAGCGGTAGGTGCCACAACTGATGTAAACATCACTTCAACCAGCTGAGTTTTTCTGGGTTTAAAAACAAACTGACTAATGAGGCGTTGGTCGACATTGTCTCCATAGTGGTGAAGTAGATTCAGTTGGTAATACCTCTGGGATGGGCGAGATCCACCAGCTCCAACAAAACAAGAGAAATCACAAAAGTTATCTCAGCTCTTTCATCACCTTTCTTGACGTAAGAGCCAGTTGCTGGTGTCGATTCTGTGGCATTTTACATCTCGTACATGTTATTGTCTTTGTTAAATTGTCCGTAATGTTTTATCAACATACCAACAACATACCAGAGCTAAAACTAAGAATAGCAAAATGTTACATTTTCTCAATATTCCTGTATAGTGCAGAAACATGGACGTTAGACCAGAAAATAGAACAGAAGATTTAAGCCTTTGAAATGTGGATCTATAGAAGAATAGGTAGAATTGGATGGAAAGAAAAGAATACAAACGATGAAGTTTTAAAACACCTAAAAATGAAAAGAGAATTACTAAACACGATTAGAACAAGACAAATGGAATTTTCGGGGAATGTTAAAAGACACATCATCATCATCATCCAGTGCCGTCTCCGCAACGAAAGTTGGCTACCATGGAGCGCCATTCTGCTCTGTCTCTTGCTTTGATGGTGCAGTTTGTCATAGGCTGATTTTTCCACCTTTTGATGTTACTCGTCCATGTTAGTCTTGGTCTGCCTCTGCCTCTTTTATTTTGTATTTTCCACTCCAGGATTACTTTTAGGAGGCTGTTGTGTCTTTTAACATGGCCCAAAAATCGCATTTGTCTTGTTTGAATTGTGCTTAGTAGTTCTCTTTTCATTTTTAGTTGTTTTAAGACTTCATCGTTTGTTTTCTTTTCCTTCCATCCAATTCTACCTATTCTTCTATATATCCACATTTCAAAGGCTTCAATTCTGTTCTGTTTTCTTGTCTAATATCCATGTTTCTGCACCATATAGGAATATTGAGAAGATGTAACATTTTGCAATTTTCAGTTTTAACCCTGGTGTTATTTGTTTTGATGTTAGTATGTTCTTCATGACATTAAAATTACTTTTTGCCATTCCTATTCTTTTGTTTATTTCAGTTGTACATTTTCCATCACTGGTTATAGTATGTTCAAGGTAGTTGTAGTTCTGAACTGTCTCCAGGTCTATTCCTTCAATTTTGATATCCATTGTGGGTTTTGAGTATTTTCTTTGTTTATGATCATAGTTTTAGTCTTTTTGATATTCATATCTAGTCCATATTTTTTGCTTGTCATGTTTATTTCATTAAGTAATTGTAGATCTTTAGGATTTTCTGCTAGTAGTACAGTATCGTCAGCATATCTTAGGTTATTGATTATCTTTCCATTAATTTGAGGGCCTGGCATCTCTATGATGTTTTTAAAGATTTGCTCAGTGTATAGATTGAACAAGCTTGGTGATAGGATGCATCCCTGTCTTACTCCTCTTTTTATATCAATGAGTGTAGAATTCTCTTGTTATATTTTATTATTACTGTTTGCTCCCAGCATAGATTACATATTAGTCGTATGTCCATGTCATCTAGATGTATCTCTTTAAGGCATTCTATAAGTTGTTTGTGGTGTACTCTATCAGAAGCTTTGGTGTAGTCTATGAAGCAGGCATATATTGGTTTGTTTACTTCTGTGTATTTTTCGATTAATGTTCTCATGCAGAATATGGCTTCTTTTGTCCCGCTATTTTTCTTAAATCTAAATTGCTGCTCATCTAATTCAGTATTGATTTTATTCTGAATCCTTCCTTGTATACCTTTTAGCAAGATTTTTGTAACATGGCTCATTAGGCTTATTGTTCTAAAGTCACTGCATTCAACTGCACCATTCTTTTTAGGCAATGCAATGATAGTTGATGTTTTTAGTTCATTTGGTATATATCCTGTATGGTACATGTCGTTGCATATGTCTGTAATCACTTCAATGCCAAAATCTTCTAGTGCCTGTATCATCTCTATGTGTATGCTGTCAGGTCCTGCTGCTTTTCCCTTTTTCATTGTTTTTATAGTTTTTTCCACCTCAGATTTTAATATTTTATAGCCTGATGTACATTTTATAACTGGTTTCTTGTCCCTTTCATCATGAAATAGTTCTGTTATCTATCCCTATTTTTCATTATTTGTTTGCAATGCATCCCCCTTCTGTGGCTTTTTTATTTTTATTAGTCATTCTCCTTATTTCTGTGTGCATTACTCTTACGTTTTGTTTGCTTTCCATAGTTTCTATTTCTATACATTTTTGGTTGAACCAGTCTTCTTTGGCCTATTTGCACATTTTGCTTTTTTCATTATCTTTTTTATTGTATTGAGCAGTGTTCTTCGCTTGTCTCCTTTCTTCCATTTTTTCTAAGATGGTGTTAGTTATCCATTTTTGTTTTTTGTTCTTTTCTCTTTTGGGTAAGGTGTCGCAGGTTTCTTGTATGCTTTTCTTTATGCATTGCCATTTGGTTGTTACTTTTTCATCAGGATTTTCTCTTCTGTATTGTTCAATTCCTTCTACTAGCAGCTTCTGGTATGTGTTCTTTACTTGTATTGTAAAGGTATCTTTAATATCTTTTTGATTTAAAGCTGTTATATCTCGTCGATTTGTTGATGAATTAGACTTTTGCTTGTTTGTCTTTAGTTTGATTTTCAATGGCGCTCCATTGTAGCCAACTTTCGATGCGGAGACGGCACTAAATGATAATGATTTATCAATATCTTATCGTATGTTATCGTCTTTGTAAAATTTTTCGTAATGCTTTATCAGCATCTTATCGTATGGTATCGTCTTTGTTAAATTTTCCGTAATGGTTTTTCAATATCTCATTATATGTTATCTTTTTTGATAAATCTTCCCATAACGTTTTATTAACACTTCATTGTATGTTATCAATATTGATTTTTTTTTCTTAATTGTGTGATGTACCTCTGATATGGTTTGTTTTTTTCATCCCAGCATGTATTTTTAGACACGGTTTTTTTTTGTGGCCCGCGCTTGCTCAATATTTTATAAAACTGTTATGCTTCTTTTATTGATTGTTTCTAAAATTGTTTTATATTTTTAATACGTTTTGTTATTTTTCTTTCACGAAGTTTTTAAACTTCATTATGTCTCTTTGATATGTTCTTTTTTAATGTGCCGTGTTTCGTTGATACAGTTGCTTTTATTGTACCAAGTTTATTTAATAAACTTTTTGTCGCTTTATGTCTCTTTGATAACGTTTCCTTTTATGAAATGTTTCTGGAATGAGATTATAAATATGTTTTTTCTTTAATCGCGCAGAATTTCTTTAATACGGTTGTTTGAGTTATGTTTCTTTGATATTGTTTTGTTGTGCTATGTTTCTATATTAAAGTTTAGATTGCAGTCACAGTGAAATAATAATAATAATAATAATAATAATAATAATAATAATAATAATAATAATAATAAAACAACTGATTATTTTGACTTGATTTTATGTTTCGGTTCGAGCTGAAACTATCATGTGGCTACCAAAAACAAACACTAGTGTTTAGTAGATGTCTATATTTATATAACTGTAAAAAATAGATTAGATTATAGATTATTAATAGGAAATTAGAGAAATCGCCAATCAACCACGAATATCTTCAGTAATAAAGAAAAGACGATGGTCATATGTTGGACATGTGATGAGAAGAGATAATAACCGAATAACAAAGCAAGCCCTCATGTGGGAAACAACAGGTAAGAGGAAAAGAGGAAGACCCAGAGAGACACTGACAAGAACATTGATGCGAGAGGCAAGAGCAGCAGGAATCGGCTCCCTCAATGAGATAGAGCTTCGTGCACAGAACAGAGACAAATGGCAAGATTTCATAAAATATCTTTAAAAGAATTGAAAACTGCTAGAACAAAAAATTCGGATAAGAGAGGGAGTATCTTGGTCTGCGCCCTATGGGCCGGCTAGGGCTCGAAAGGTCAATATCTATCTGTCTGTCTGTCTGTCTGTCTGTCTGCCTGCCTGCCTGCCTGCCTGCCTGCCTGCCTGTCTGTCTGTCTGTCTGTCTGTCTGTCTGTCTGTCTGTCTGTCTGTCTGTCTGTCTGTCTATCTATCTATCTGTCTATCTGTTTATCTGTCTGTCTGTCTGTCTGTCTGTCTGTCTATCTATCTATCTAATGTCCTTTCGAGCCGAAGTTGGCACATAAGGCAGAACCACAATCTCAAAAACAGAAACCTTGCGTGCCAAAATGGCACTTGTTGCAGAGATCACTGCTTCTAAAATCCATGGCGCTGTTTCTATAACAATACTTTTTACAATGAAAGCTTGTCAAGCCATCGATCAATCTCCTTAGTCGCCTCTTACGACATGCCTGGAAGGTCACAGTGTCACTATTCTTTACTTCCCTCATATTGAGGCCCCGGTAACACACAGGAAAGAGATAGATAGATAGAACAAATAGAGCTTGAGAATAAGTATGTGTATGGGTTAGAGCGTATGTGAATGATTAGGCGGTTTTATGTGAAACCGATTTGGCAATAGCGGGCCAGGACTGGAAGATACACAGCGTAGTATTCCTCTTCTTGACAGAATGAAGACAAAGTAATCAGTGGATGGCACGTCTTGTTGCCTTTGGTGGGGGTAACAATAATCAACCTTAAAAACTTCCTGACCCTCTTGTGGGTGTAAATCTGAACAATACCGTGCAGCTATTCACCAATTGTTCACTTTTATTCGCCTTCACTTCGGTGCCCATTGCTTGGAGATAAACACACATATCAAAAATATCAAATATCAAATATTATACGGGACCGCGAGTAGAGCAGCAGAGAACATGTAAAATAAACACAAAATAGTATCAAGAAGCTAAACTAATTGAAAGACAAGACAAACTACCTACATTTTCATTTTTGAATATTCTTTGTTTTATATCTGATGAAGGCTTTTGCCAAAACGATGTAGCTCGTTACGTCTTTCTATTAATTTAGATGCTTTGTGCCGTTTTGTGTTTATTTTATATGTCCATGACGTTTTATATGAGCTAAATGGAATAAAAAAATATGTTTAAAATGAAGCAAAATAATGGTCTACTAAAAATGATAGCTTACGGTTTGTGTCAATATCTAAACATATCAACATCTCTAGCGGTCGAAACCGTTAATACCTCAGTAATTTATCTTGCTGCCTTGTCTTCTACTTCGTTTTTGACGCATCTTTTCTCCTTATTCAGCGTTTGAGTCATTGCAGTTTTTCGCTGCACACGTGATCAATTTACATTTCTCTGCTTGCTAGAAGGTTTTGTCCCTGCAGTTCTCATTTCTCAGATCTTTCATGTCAATTGCTAACCGTCCATCTTCTTTTTTGGAACACAGAAATTGTCCTGTGTTCTGTAATTTCTCTTGCATTTCTTTATTTTTTTGTTTCATATTTCCCCCTTTATTTCATTCTCACAAAAAAAACCAGTAATAACAACACCAAGTGAAGTATTTTATGTTATTTGCAGTTTCACTATCTTTACGGCATTTATTTCATTGGATCTGTCGGATGAGGGTGTGAGAACTAAGAGTATAATAATGTGACGACATCAGCAGAATTATTCCAGCTTATAATAATAACTATGACTATGAAAATAATACTAAAGCTTGAGGTGAGAGATGTCTTCAATCTGTTATATTTATAGCAATCCAAAACCTAATATCTGATCTAAATAGTTTCTTATCGTACTTTACCTACTGAAATAAGGAGCCAGCAACGTAGCCACTGATCTACACAGGATTTATTACATAAGACAGGAAATACATGTTTTTGTGTGTGCTAATTGATAATGCAATATTATCAAAATAAAATGGAGAAGAAAAAATAATCATCTGGCGTGGGACTGCGGAGAAATATGTAACAATATTGTTATTATGGTAATCAGATACATCATCATCATCAAGTACCGGGCCTACTGGCGTAGGTGATCATGTCTCTCCACAACTTTCGATCTCGACAGTTCTTTATCATTTCTATTGTTGACCTTCTGCCAAGCCATTCTCTTAAGCTGTCTGGTATTTTCTCTCTTTGCTTCCCTCTATCTCTTCGTCCCTCAATTTTTCCAGTTGTTACAAGATATTCCAGTTCTCTTCTCATTACATAGCCAAAAAATGATGATTGTTTCTTCCTAATATTGGAAATTAGCTCTCTTTTTGCTTTGACCTCTTTCAGAACATTATCATTACTCTTCTTAGCTGTCCATGGTATTCTCAACATTCTTCTGTAAAACCACATTTCTACAGACTCCAGTGATTTTCTTGTCTGTTGTCCTATTGTCCATGATTCACATTTATATGTTAAGACTGGCTCTACATAGCATTTAAGAACTCTTTTTCTTGTTTCTATTGTCAATAATGGATTGCATAGTATCTTCCTCATTTTCTGGAAAGCTGCTTTTGCCTGAGCCAATCTGCATTTCACCTCTTTTGTACATCTTCCGTCTGAGGTTAACAAAGTTCCCAAATATTTTAATTCATTTACCTGTTTTTAATATTTTTCCACTTGTCTTTATTCTGCACTGAGGTGATGTCTTTTTCTTTGTTGTTATCATTACTTCTGTCTTTTTGCTATTAAGGCAGAGTACTTTATTTTTGCTTTCCTTCACTATAATGTCCAACATTTCTTGTAACTCATTTTCACTCTTAGCGATTAAGACTGTATCATCAGCATACCTTAGATTATTTATATTATGACCTCCAATTGTTATTACATTCATGCCCCTTATGGATCTTAAAATAATCTTACTATAAATATTAAACAAATCTGGTGACAGCACACAACCTCGTCTAACACCCTGTTTTATTTGTTGAAAATTCCCAATTGGTTTCCAGTTCTTATGGCCGCTGTTTGTTGCCAGTACATGTTCTTTATTATTCTTAGATCTTTGTTGTCTACGTTTATGCTTTCTAAAATTTTGATTATTTCTTGGTGCTTTACTTTGTCAAATGCCTTGGTGTAATCTATGAAACATAGGTATAGATCTGTTTCACCTCTATGGCTCTTTCTACTAAGACATTTTTATATATATGGCATTGCTTGTTCCTTTACCTCCAACAAAACCACACTGTTCATCGCTAATTTCTGGACTGATTTTGTTTCGCACTCTTCGCATGATGATTCTTAGTAATATCTTAGTCATGTGACTCATAAGGCTTATTGTGCGATGATTATCACATTCAATCGCACCAGATTTCTTTGGTAGGGCTATGAATATTGATTTTAGCAGGTCGTCTGGTATATATCCGCTATTGTGTTCTTCTTCTTCTACCTTTTAGCTCCAAGTGGAGCATAGGTCTTCAACAAACACTTTTCAAGTCGTTCTGTTTTTTGTAATTCTTTTAAGATCATTCCATGTCTTCCCCATCATCTTCATCTCTGCTTCGATCTGTCTTCTCCAAGAATTCCTTGGTCTTCCTCTTTGTCTTTTCCCCTGGGGATTCCAAAAAAGGGCCTGTTGTGTAATACTCTCAGTTGGCTTCCGTAGTGTGTGTCCTATCCATCGCCATCGTCTTCGCTGTATCTCTTTATCCACTGGTATTTGACCGGTACATTTCCATAATTCCACGTTAGTGACTTTGTCCTGCCATTTCCATCCCTTTATTCTGCGCAAGCATCCATTAATGAAAGTCTGTACCTTCGTGATTGTCAATTTTGTTATTCTCCATGTTTCACAGCCATATAATAGGACCGACTTAACATTTGAGTTGAAAATTTTTATTTTTGTATTTAGCCAAATTTCTTTGGATTTCCATATGTTTCCCAGTGCAGTGAAAGCTCCTCTTGCTTTTGATATCCTTATTTTGGTATCATTTTCTGTTCCTCCCTCTTTAACTATATTACTGCCCAGATATATCCGCTATTGTAGATATTCAATATTTTTGTTATTATTTCTATTCCAAAATCACTCAGATTCATTGATTTAAAATAAGCATCAACAACGGAACACACTAATGTAGACTATTCTAACTTTACTTGAAGAAATCTTCAATCAAGTGCTGTCTTCATTGATAAATTGCAAGACCGACACAATTGATGACGCGGAAGCATCGTCTACTGTATTAACGTGGTAGTGTTTTAAACCATCCAGCACCCAATCTCCCCCCTCCTCCATTTTTGTTTTCTATTATAAAAAAAAAAAAGTAAAAGTACCCCCCGTCACGCCAAGTGGCGTATAGGGAAATATGGTGTTAGTGACCCTATATTTTACAGACCTTCAGCACATGATTTTTGGGGTAATGTGGTCGGTATTACGCCCGTGCTGCTTTTACTTTCCCAGAAAAAATCCGGTACCCATTTAAGGCTGGGTGAACCCGGAGCCGTCGGTTGGGATCGAACCCTACCCCTTGTCCGTAGTAGTCCAGTTCACTGGACTACTTTCTTCTCCTTCTTCTTCTCCTTCTTATTCCTCTTCCTCTTCTACTTCCTCTTCCTTTTTCTTCAGCGTTCAAACATTTAGATCATGAGAATTGATATTTTTTCCTGCATAATGACGCTAAGGTAGGAACAACATCATGACACAAGATGAGCTGGTCGCATGCTAGGTACATGTATGTCTTCTTCTTTTACCTTTTAGCTCCTGGTGGAGCATAGGTCTTCAACAAACACTTTCCAAGTCGTTCTGTTTTTTGCCATTCTTTTAAGATCATTCTATATCTATATTACTCTCTTTATCTATATTACTGCCCAGATATATATACGATTGTACGTCTAGTAGAGGTATTTCTCCTAGTTTTATATGGTTATTGCCAACTGCATTAATTCTCATAATATTGGTCTTATCTCTATTAATCTTTAGTCCTAGCTGTTGTGATCTCTCATCTAATATACTCATTTTATCCTGCATCTGTTGATGGCTGTGTGATAGGAGAGCTATGTCATCAGCAAAGTCTAAATCATCAAGTTGTTTGGTCAGTGACCACTGGATCCCATTTCTGTTGTTTTGAGTTATTTTCATAATCCAATCTATGGCCAGTAGAAAGAGAAATGGAGACAGGAGGCATCCTTGCCATACTCCTGTTCTTATTTCAAATGCTTCTGTAAGCTGTCCTTCATGCACCACACTACATTTTGTTCCTTCATACATTGTTTTTATCAGGTTAATAAACTTTATGGGGATTCCGTAATGACTCAGCAACTTCCAAAGCATTCTTCTGTCTAAACTATCAAATGCCTTTTCGTAATCTATGAATCCAATATATAGTGGGGATTTTAGTTCTAAACTTTGTTCAACTATTATACGTAGGGTAGTTATTTGATCAGCACATGATCTGTTCTTCCTAAAACCTGCTTGTTCATCTCTCAAGTGTTTCTCTATAGCCTCTTTTAGTCTCTCCAGAATGATTCTGCCTAATATTTTTCCTGGCACTGATAGTAGCATAATTCCCCTATAATTTGTGCACTCCTGTAAACTTCCTTTCTTTGGTAGTTTGATCATATAACCTTCTCTCCAGTCTTTAGGTATTTCTTCCCTCTCCCAAATTTTATCCAATAGATCCTGTAACATCTTGGTAGAGGTGTTAATATCTGCTTTGATGGCTTCCGAAGGAATTTCATCTGGTCCTGTGGCTTTACCATCTTTAATAATTTGATGGCTTTCACTATTTCTTCTTTGCTTGGTTTTCCGCAGTTAACGTGTAACTCTTCTTCTGCTGGTAGTATATCTGGAGGATTATTTGAGCCGGGTCTGTTCAAAAGTTCTTCAAAGTGTTCTTTCCATCTCTCCATTTGTTCCCTTATATTACTAAGCAGATTTCCTTTCTTGTCTTTGATAAAGGCGTTGATCTGTTTGTATTTTCCACCTAATTTCTTTGTGCTGTTGTACAGTTCTTTCATATTCCCTTTATTTGCTGCTTCTTCTGCCTCTTTAGCTAGTTCATCTATATATTTCCTCTTATCCCTTTTAATGCATCTTCTCACTTCTTTGTTCACCTCTGTGTAAGCTTCCTGTGTCTTGGCTTTATTACTTCTCGTTTTGCTTTTATTTATGTCTGCTTTCTTGTTCTTTCTTTCTTTAATTTTATCCAGGGTCTCTGCTGTCATCCATGCCTTATTCTGGCGTTCTCTTTTCCCCAGTGTTTCTTCGCATGTCTCTTTCCATATATTTGTTACCTGTTTCCAATGATCTTCTATATTTATTGTATTTTCTAGTTGTTGGAGGACTTGGTATTTGTTTGATATTGTGACTGCGAATTTATCTTAATTCCTTGTTCTTTAAGAAAACCTACATTGAAATACTTTCTACCCTTATTCGTTGTATTATACCTTTTTAATTTAATTTTAAGTTTGGCTAACAGAAGATGATGATCAGAAGCTATATCTGCCCCTCTATATACTTTTACATCCTGTAAGGATGACTTAAACTTATTATTAATACATATGTGATCATGTATGTGTGTGTCCTGATTTTATTCACTAACTCTGCGCCGTGACTAACACACTCAGTCTTCGGGAGATCTTCGTTTGATGTAATTTACCTTCTCGTAGGAGGGATAGCGTCCAGGCCTGTTGGGCCTACCCACCCTGTCCTTAGTTTTGTGTGAGTGTTCTCCCATAGCCTTTCGTTCTCTCGATGGCAACTGTTAGGCAGCAGTGGTCTGTTTTCCTGGGTGTCTTTCCCTGTGAATAACGATTTTGAATGTGGCTCTTACTTGCGTGGCTTACCCCGTCACTGGGCGGATGGAGGGTTTATTAATTGATGTGGCCGTTCCACCTGCAGAAGAGGCCTATTATCTGGTCTTTAATTCGCGAGGTCTGATATGCAGTCCCGTTACCATGATGAAGGTGATAGCTCTTTCCAGGTCGTTACGGCTGCCCCAGAGTTTCTGTCTTAGTTCAGCAAATCTGGCTGCCCAGATTTCGCACCGTGGTTTCCTGCGCTTTAGACACAGATGGAGGATATGTTTGGGTTTTGGATATCAGTTCCACAAAGGGCATTCATTTGTATCGGACCAATTGAGATGACAGGGATGACACAGAAGTCTACATTGGCTACAGTTTTAGATATCCAATCATTTGTTTATAATTTCGCTAATTCATTATTCAATTCTTTATTTATAACATTTTTATTCGTTATTCAGCTCTATATTTATAATTGTGTCTGTTAGTTTTATTCTCGTTTGTCCTGCTGTACTTATAGAGGTCTATTTGTCTTAACTGTGACTTTCTGGGCCGGCATCTCATGACTCTACTGAAAACAATAATAATATTCTTCGTCAAGAAGAAACGGGAATCCAGTTACAGTCACTTGATTGAATTAGGAAATAATTTTTTTGGAAAAATATGTTGAAAATGTAAGAACTGTAAAATGTGATGCATTAAAAATGTTTAACATAGACAAGGCATATATAAGATTAAGAATCATTGCAATGAAGCTGAATAAACAGTTCATTGTTTTTTAACATGTGTAACAATCAGCTGAAGAGAATATGAGAATAAATGTCGTTTAAGGTTAGGTAACAGAAAACAATAGGCGTCGCAGAAACAGTAAATAGGTGTCAGAAAAACAGATAGAAAATAATAGGCATAGGAAAACAGATAGAAAGCAATAGGGTCGGAGAAACAGAAAGAAAACAATAGGCGTCACAGAAACAGATAGAAAGTAATAGGTGTCAGAGAAACAAATAGAAAGTAATAGGTGTCAGAGAAACAGAAAGAAAACAATAGGCCTCAGAGAAACAGAAAGAAACCAATAGGTCTCAGAGAAACAGATAGAAAAGAATAGGCCTCAGAGAAACAGATAGAAAAGAATAGGCCTCAGATAAACAGATAGAAAAGAATAGGCCTCAGAGAAACAGATAGAAAAGAATAGGCCTCAGAGAAACAGATAGAATAGAATAGGCATAGGAGAACAGATAGAAAGTAATAGGATCGAAGAAACAGAAAGAAAACAATAGGCGCTAGAGAAACAGATAGAAGAGAATAGTTGCCAGAGAAACAAATAGAAGAGAATAGGCGCCAGAGAAACAGATAGAAGAGAATAGGCGTCGGAGAAACATAGAAAACAATAGGCGTCGGAGAAACATAGAAAACAATAGGCGTAGGAAAAACATAGAAAACAATAGGCGTCGGAGAAACATAGAAAACAATAGGCGTCGGAGAAACAGATTAAGGACAACCATGTTATGACACCATATTCCCTATACGCCACTTGACATGACGGAGGTACTTTACCTTTTTTTTTTATACACTGGACTCCACATTTAAGAATTGGAGAGGCAGGGATGACGGCAGGGGATATATCATTGACCATTATACGATAACAGGTGAGAGACCAAAGCTAGTCGTAGTTAATGTCACGCATGAAGTAATCCCCCTAGATTTGTTTTAAATGCTTCAGAATACTACTCCAAACAGTGAAATTACAACATGTAATTTTTCATCAAGTACTTGGCACACTTTGGCAAATACTATATGACGAACTAACACACGGAAAAAGACAAATCGGCAGACCTAGACTAAGATATAGAGATATCTATAAATCATCTCTGAATGACTTCTCCATATGTGAATATGACTGTGAACATCTGACAAGTGATCGCACATCGCGGAGAACATTGATGTATAAGGAGCGGTATAACATCATTTGAGACTGTGATAAGGCACAACTTAGAAGAGAAAAGACTCATGAAAAAAGATGGAAAACCCTTTGGACCAGTGGGCCTGACTTGTTCATTTGTGACCGCGCGTGTTTGTCAAACATTGGTAGAATTAGCCACGAGAGAAGCTGTTCGACAAAAACAAAACCTAAAAAAATACACAATAGTCTATACTAGACCGTCTGACAAGACGAAGAGGTCCATATACTTGGCACAGTCAAATAATGCTGGTGCTGCAGATATACGACATCAGTTTAGAAACGATTTGAATGTTTAAAATGCATTTAGTAGCTTCTTATAGTTGTTAGATAATCATAAGTGATTCCTTACATCAGTGTAGCTAACCAGAGCTGATTAAGACACTGCAGGCATAAGCTGGTGTCCGTGCTACACCGGCTTCAGCAAGAGGTTGCAGCCTGGCTAGGTGAGTATGATCGAAGTGAGAGTATAAGCATGTCCCAAAAATACATTTTAAGTGGGAGTATAAGCATGTCACAAAATGTAATGTTAGTGGGAGTGTAAGCATGCCACAAAATTTATTGTTAGTGGGAATATAAACATGTCACAAAATTTACTGTTAGTGGGAATATAAACATGTCACAAAATGTATTGTTAGTGGGAATATAAACATGTCCCAAAAATATATTGTAAGTGGGAATATAAACATGTCACAAAATATATTGTAAGTGGGAATATAAACATGTCACGAAATATATTGTAAGTGGGAATATAAACATGTCACAAAATATATTGTAAGTGGGAATATAAACATGTCACAAAATATATTGTAAGTGGGAATATAAACATGTCCCAAAAATATGTTGTAAGTGGGAATATAAACATGTCCCAAAAATATGTTGTAAGTGAGAATATAAACATGTCACAAAATATATTGTAAGTAGGAATATAAACATGTCACAAAATACATTGTAAGTGGGAATATGAACATGTCACAAAATATATTGTAAGTGGGAATATAAACATGTCACAAAATATATTGTAAGTGGGAATATAAACATGTCACAAAATATATTGTAAATGGGAATATAAACATGTCACAAAATATATTGTAAGTGGGAATATAAACATGTCACAAAATACATTGTAAGTGGGAATATAAACATGTCAAAAATATATTGTAAGTGGGAATATAAACATGTCACAAAATATATTGTAAGTGGGAATATAAACATGTCAGAAAATATATTGCATCGAAGTTGGATATTCCTTACCAAAAAGCGCAGAATATTGCAGTCATGCTGCAAATTTCCACGCATCCCTAAGAGGCGTGTTTTTCAGGAAGAACAAAGAAAAATAGGCTCGTAAATTTTGTGAACAAGGAGCAAATTCTAGTTCCGGGAATCCATTCACAGATAGACATATAATAAATTTAATGTATTTAAATGTTACAATTTACAAACTTGTTGACTTACGTTTTACGCATAGTCCATGAAATTCAACAGCGTCCATGAGGTGACACATTGCCTTAACGTTCAACGGTTTGTAGACACACAAGCTACTGTATTGAGTCCAGCCTTTGAAACACGCCGCATTGTTGGAGTTGAGATCATTACCTGGGACGTCCAAGTTCACGGACGACGAGGTAGCTTCCCGCACGTTTAAGTCTCTGTATGGAGAAAGAATCTCGTCTGATTCCGAAGATGATTCAGACTGCAAGTCGACAGCAGAGGATGGCTCTAAGCTGAATCTCTCTGAAATGGAAAGGCCTTGTGATAGATTGACAGAATTCTCATCTCTCTGCTCGTTCACAAGGTCATCTGTAGGGATTTCTGTGGGGGAAAAAATGGTTTACGTGTCATGCAGTTATTATTTCGTCACACAATTCTTTCTGCAGCTTTTTCATTCAGTCATGCATTTGCTTATCTGGTAAACGTTTAAGTTAATCTGTCCTCATTTTTCAAAACCTGCACGCGTGTAACGTGTCTTCCTCCCAATATTTTCTCAACATAAACTTATAGTTCACATTAGCAAAATAACAGCATAGTTGAGTACAGCAAAATACAACAATGAATAAAAATACTAGCTATCAGAGTTTACAGTATACATATATATATATATATATATATATATATATATATATATATATATATATATATATATATATATATGGGAGTCTCGATAGCTCAGTGGTTAGTGAACTGGACTACAAAGGACAAGAGGTAGGGTTCGATTCCAACCGACGGCTTCCAGGTTCACCCATCCTTTAATGGGTACCGGATTTTTTCTGGGAAAGTAAAGCGACACGGGCGTAATACCGACCACATTACCCCCAAAATCATATGCCGAAGGTCTGTATAATTTATGGTCACTAACACCATATTCCCTATACGTCACTTGGCGTGACGAGAGTACTTTACTTTTTTTACTTTATTTTATTTTTATTGTCACTATTATTATTGTCATTATTTTATATTATATATAGACACAAAATATTGGTTCTTTGGTGTTATGTAGAGACAGTCTCGATTTATGGAAGTGAATCCCGGACAGCAGACAAGTAAATCGCTGCAGGCCAGAGCAGTGTGGCTTACAGTAGAATGTTGAGAATACATTGGACAGCTAAAGAGAATAACGTGGTCAAAGTTTAAAAAAAGTAAATTTATCATCAGAGCACCAGAAGTAAACAGCCGTTTCTTCTTTGTCTTTTCTTTAGGCGAAGTAATAGACAAGAAGCAGTTGTAATATATTTTGACAGCTTTAAAATAAATAAAATATTATGAGAGATGATATAGAAGGAAATGGAGATAAAAGATACCAGACAATTTAAGAGAATGATTTGGTGGGAAGTCAACAGCAGAACTGGTAAACAGCTGTGGAGATTAACAAATTTGTATTGAGAGATAATAACATAGGCCAGATGGTGCAGCACTTGATGATGACGACCTTGCGTTATAATTTCTGCACTGGTGTTTCTTCGTAATAATTGAAACAACACTTCTTACATCCCATCGCATTTTATAACAAAACTTTGGTATCAGCGCATATCAGAACATATCCAATTTGACTGGCAGTTATTTTAATATAACAACGATGTCATCTCAATCACAGCTTATTACTATCTTTTCTTACAATTTGTTGATTGGTAAAAGGACATAAGCAATGATATGATGTAGACATTTTAATAGCTATTCCCAAATACAAGTGTTGACCATAATAATTGTTAAGTACAAACGACAAAGTTTAGTTTCGGCTGGTTTATTAATCAGAGAATTTCTTTAACAAATGACAACACTCCATGCATGTTTTGTAGATGGCAACAAATGGACTGAAAAATGTTAAGTTGTCTCAATTGTACTGAACCGTCTTAAATGGTATAATTCATACAACGTGAGAATGAAAAAAGAGGGATCAAATAAATTGTTGAACAAATCTAACAACAATTCTGCTATCTACACGTGGTTCATAGCATGTGTGAGTTGTATTTCTTGATGGTTGTGTTGTTCTCTTCAAAGTTTGTCATTTTCCTGTCTGCTTAGCAGTAGTTGCCTACGTCACTCAAAGTTGACTATGGATTTTTCAGCGCTCCTAGAAATGTTATTTTTTCTTTTCTTTCGCCGTGTATTCTCTTTTTCTATGAATCTGTATGTATTTTGTTTGAATTGGAGCTTTAGAGTGTGTTTTTAAAGATTGCGGTCTGCAGCCACTTTTTCCCAGGCTGCAGGGTTTATGTTCAGTCTTCATGTCGTGTTTACACATTTCTACGAATCGAAGTTTTAGGCGTCCCCTAGTCCTTTTGTCATCTGCTAGTTGTCCATAGAATACATCTTTTGGTATGCGGCCATCTTTCACACTGTGTACGTGTACAAGCCAGCGTAACCAACGTTGTAAGCAGAGTGTAGATGTTCAGGAGGCCTGTGCGAGTCATG
This sequence comes from Megaustenia siamemsis, assembly GCA_032433765.1. NCBI lineage: Eukaryota > Metazoa > Mollusca > Gastropoda > Stylommatophora > Ariophantidae > Megaustenia > Megaustenia siamemsis. The sequence goes on along the minus strand of JAVIAB010000051.1, from coordinate 43,814,528 downwards.
ACCTCCACGTTTGTCACTTTATTCTTCCATGTGATACTAAGAACACGACGCAGATATCATTTATGGAGTGCATTTAGCTTTTTTCTCATGCTTTGCATAAGTTGTCCAAGATTCGCTGCCATACAGAAGGATACTAATGATGTCATTGTAAACTGCAGTCTTTGTTTTAATAGTCAGTTTTCTGTTTTTCCAAACACGCATAGAAAAACGGGCGAATGTGGCAGCAGCTTTACAAATGCGGATGTAAATTTATGTGTCTAAAGATAGTTTGTCTTTGATGATGGACCCCAGGTTGCTATACTGCTGCACGACATCGCGTTTGTAGTTGTCGATAAAGATTGCAGGTGTTTCTTCGACGTCCTGACCGAGTATGATAGTTTTCTGCAAACTTAATGTTAGACCAAAGTCCATGCAGGCATGCGAAAAGCAGTGTGCCATGCGTTGGAGTTCTTCCTAAATTTGCGTAACAAGTGCTGCGTCGTCACCAAATAAGAGGACTCTACTAGTGATATGTTTGATTTTGGACATTGCCTTTAGTCTTGTAAGATTGAACAACCGACCATCAGATCTAGTATGGAGATTCACTCCTTCGTTCGCATTATAGAATGCATGTTTTAATAGAACAGCGAAGAAGATTCCAAATAGGGTCGGAGCAAAACGTATCCATGCTTCACACCACTGCGTATGTTGAAGGGTTGTGATGTGCTGCCGTCGTATTGAATGGTGCCCTACGCAACCTCATGAAACGATTTGACTATGTATCTGCTTATGTGTCCACATTATCTAAACATTAAAATCCATTCCTGTTAATTTCAATCCGGAGGCGAAGGCGCACCTCCCTGCACCAGAGCTGGAAGTTGTCAGCGACCCACAGCTGATGGCTTGCGCCAGGATCGGTGAACCAGAACCATCCAGACCCTGCTCCACCTCTCCGTGGTGCCTCTAGTAACAGACTAACCTGTCTAGCCTGGCCAAGCGAGTAGGGATCGAAGAGGGAAGACAACCCGGTACTCAAAAATGTCATGCTGAAGTCGGATGTGTTGGGCCGAAAGGCGCAAATATAACAGTTATACTGTAAACCACAACACAACGCAGACACGCCTACTTAACGTCCTTTTAAGGGCGGATGATGACGAGGTACACTCCTTAAGTCATCGGGAGAACGCAAGCAAGCAGCAATTTCAATCCCGATAGATTAGTTCAGTCGTTAAATTGTTTTCCTACATAGAAATCGTGTTTAGTATTATGTTATTATAAGTATGATCATTTTACAAAATCTGTTCAGCTAAAAAAAACTATTTATTTTGTGACAGTATCTGTTGCAATTCTCTGTGTGATGACGTATTTGTATGTGCTCAAATGAGAAAAGAATGATTTGTAGCTTAGGCTGTTCTTGTTTCTCTTGTCAATCCGTTCCTCACCTTGACCACCACTATCACAAAGACTGAGACTCTACACACGCCAGGCTGAGAGCGCTGTCTAGGGACTACCTACCATCGTCCGGGCCAAATATTTAAGGACAGCTTTTTCATTAAATAATGAATTTTTTCTTGAAAATTTGACATTTTCACTTTTTAAAATTTTTTTTACACCAAATGAAAGTATAATCAAGTTTGCATACAATAAAGCATTTCTTGTTGCAAAAAAACAATTTGAAAGTATTTTAAAATAATATTTTTAATTGGTATGGTAACACCCTTTTTTTACCTAATTAAATGTGGAAAATGTTAACATTATCATAGCAATTATTTATTATTTATCGACATATTTGAATAATTTTTTCACCAAGTATTCATTCCATAAACAATCAGTTTCAAACAATGTTAGCATAAAAAAATGTGAAACTAAACTTTCATTGGCTAGAAACTTGTAAATAACACGAGGGCAAAAACTAAGAATAGCAAATTGTTATATCTTCTCAATAATTCCTATATGGTACAGAAACACGGACATTAGACAAGAAACCAGAACTGAGAATTGAAGCCTTTGAAATGTCGATATATAGAAGAATAGGTAGAATTGGATGGAGGGGGAAAGAAAACAAACGATGGAGTCTTAAAACAACAAAAAAAAAGAAAAGAGAACTACGAAATACAATTCAAACAAGATAAATTATATTTTGGGTCATTTTGAAAGACACATCAGCCTACTAAAAGTAATCTTGGATGGGAAAATACAAGGTAAAAGAAGCAGAGGCAGACCAAGACTAAAATGGACGAGTAACATCAAAAGATGGATAAATCAGCCTATGACAACCTGCATCACCAAAGCAAGAGACAGAGCAGAATGGCGCTCCATTGTAGCCAACTTTCGTTGCGGAGATGGCACTCGATGATGATGATAAGCTGGAAGTCTTTGGTCCATTCTATAAATTTCAGCCAATCAGAATCGTCTTGCATCCAGTTTGAAAATAGGATTGTAAACATTGCAAGAATGAAAAATAAGAGAAAGAAAGAAACAATAAATAAATTATGCCATCTTTGTGACGTCCTTGATTGCTCAAACATAAGTATATTTTGATTTACGAGCATGTTTATGAAACAATTCATCTGAATTAACCTCACTGTTTGTTTATATCAAAATATCAAACTGACATAGTTACAGTTCCTTCTAACCCATACATTCATGTTTCTCACTCAACCATCTTTTATCTATTGTCAATAATCTCAGTCTGCCTGCCTGCCTGCCTGCCTGCCTGCCTGCCTGCCTGCCTGCCTGCCTGCCTGCCTGCCTGCCTGTCTGTCTGTCTGTCTGTCTGTCTGTCTGTCTGTCTGTTGACCTTTCGAGCCGTAGCCGACTCATAGAGCATAGACTCAGATACTCTTTCTCTTATCTAAATTTTTATTCTAACAGTTTTTAATCATTGTAAAGATCTTTTATCAAATCTCGCCATTTGTCTCTGTTCTGTGCATGCAACTCTGTCTAATTGAGGGAGCCGATTCCTGCGGCTCTTGCCTCTCTGATCAATGTTCTTCTCAGTGTCTCTTTGGGTCGGCCTCTTTTCCTCTTGCCTGTTGTTTCCCACATGAGGCCTTGCTTTGTTATTCGGTTATTATCTCTCCTCATCGCATGTCCAACATATGACCATCGTCAGTGAATGATGTATACTTTATAAACCGTTGAAGGGACCTCTCTACCGGTACATACAACTTTCCTGTGTTGGTGAGCTATCAAGTCATAATTTGTTCTTCACGATACAACACTTTCTATTTATATCTAAGCTTATAATCTACATAAGGAAAGCAATATTTGTAATTATTATTTTGAAAATCTACAAACGTATTAGTCAAATGTCTTTTTCACTTTCTATTCATTTTACTTTATTTTATTTTGTTTTATTTGATGTTCTACATCTCTTTCTCTCTCTCTCACTCTCTCTCTCTCTCTCTCTCTCTCTCTCTTTCCCTCTTTACTGGTGCACTATAAAACCCGCAATATCACTTTCCTGTTTGAATTATTTTCCTCACTTTCTAAACCTCTTTTTCCTTTTTTCCTCCCTCGTTTACTAACACTATCTCACGCTCTATTTCTCTCTCTCTCTCTCTACTCAGAACCTGTCTCTAGCGTTTCAAGCTAATCCCACTCCCTCTCGTTTTCTCACGACCGTTCAATTACATATTTTCCCAACTAATTTATTCTTCTCAAAAAACACGTTCTTTCAACAATAAATCCCTTTCACTTCAACTCTCCAGCATTTTCCCTTTTTTTCCAACATTTTCTTCTCCCTTTCTATCAAAATTTGCTGCCCACATATAATTCATTATGGTGCATATATTCTTTTTCATGTTGAATAATAAATCATACATAAAACTATACGCTATTTTAATGTTTGTAATTGAAGTTAATTTGCTACTTTAGAGCTACGAGCTCGTCTATATATCAATAGACAAGTACTGGGTGACATGTTGATATCAATGAAACCTTAAACACATTTGTGCGGAAGATGTAGATACCTCACTAATTATAACTCACGACACATTCTCTTTTACTTGCTTGAAACGATTTCTTTACTGATGATTGAATAGAAAACAAAATGTCCAATATGTTTTTATATGATGTCTTCACTGAAGAATCCAAATTTCTGAAATCTTGAATGTTAATCTTCGGTTGATATGGATGCTTTGGAAAAGGTACTATACACTGCACGAATACTACATGCATACATAATAGCATTATACTAGTGCTTCGCTAAGGGACTGAATCAACTCATCTAATTTATTCCTCACACCTTGAATCCGATCATTTAATATATTCTTCACACCTTAAATCCGATAGCCTAATGTATTCTTCACACCTTGAATACGATAATTTAATGTATTCTTCACACCTTGAATGTGATCACCTAATGTATTCTTCACACATTGAATGTGATCACCTAATGTATTCTTCACACCTTGAATGTGATCACCTAATGTATTCTTCACACCTTGAATGTGATCACCTAATGTATTCTTCACACATTGAATGTGATCACCTAATGTATTCTTCACACCTTGAATGTGATCACCTAATGTATTCTTCACACATTGAATCCGATCATCTAATGTATTCTTCACACCTTGAATGTGATCACCTAATGTATTCTTCACACATTGAATCCGATCATCTAATGTATTCTTCGCACCTTGAATACGATCATTTAATGTACTCTTCACACCTTGAATGTGATCACCTAATGTATTCTTCACACATTGAATCCGATCATCTAATGTATTCTTCACACCTTGAATACGATAATTTAATGTATTCTTCACACCTTGAATCCGATCCCCTAATGTATTCTTCACACCTTGAATCCGATCACCTAATGTATTCTTCACACCTTGAATCCGATCACCTAATGTATTCTTTACACCTTGAATCCAATCCCCTAATGTATTCTTTACACCTTGATTCCGATCACCTAATGTATTCTTTACACCTTGAATCCGATCATTTATGTATTCTTTACACCTTGAATCCGATCACCTAATGTATTCTTTACACCTTGAATCCGATCACCTAATGTATTCTTCACACCTTGAATCCGATCACCTAATGTATTCTTTACACCTTGAATGCAATCCCCTAATGTATTCTTTACACCTTGAATCCGATCACCTAATGTATTCTTTACACCTTGAATCCGATCACCTAATGTATTCTTTACACCTTGAATCCGATCACCTAATGTATTCTTTACACCTTGAATCCGATCATTTATGTATTCTTCATACCTTGGATCCACTCACCTAATTTATTCTCCACATCTTAAATCAATTAAATTCATCAAAAGATATTCTCCACTTCTCGAAACCATTCACCAAAATTAATTATCAACATATTCAATTAAAGCATCGATGCACATTCATTACGATACGTGTTAATTCATCCATAATCTTCACCATCACTAACTACAGAGTGTTGCCTGACAAGGAGTAATTGTGATACATGTTTATGTTTTTCATTGCAATTAGTTCTCCTTACCTTAGGTAACTTTGCCGGTACCCGTTCAGTACAGGAACCTCAACCAATGAATGTAAGAAATTTAAAATACCCAGCTGACTTACCCATTGGAAAGAACAAAACATTTACTATATAGATTTATCATTACACGCAAACATAATTAACTTTTAATAACAACGCTAAAAATGAATCAGAAATAGGGAAACATGTTTCTAGTGTGTGCCAAATTTAAAGAAAACCAATAAGTTTTGAGAGATAACATCCTTGCACAAAATGACTGAAACAAAATGTAAGGGAACTGAAATCCAAAGGTTAATCTCTTTAAAAAATGTGTTGCTATGATTTATAACGATATGTTTACATTAGTACATAATGGAGTTCACTACTTGTGATACTGGTTATTTCACTACTTTTGATACTGGTTATTTCACTACTATTGATACTGGTTATTTCACTACTTTTGATACTGGTTATTTCACTACTTTTGATACTGGTTATTTCACTACTATTGATACTGGCTTATTTCACTACTTTTGATACTGGTTATTTCACTACTTTTGATACTTGTTATTTCACTACTATTGATACTGGTTATTTCACTACTATTGATACTGGTTATTTCACTACTTTTGATACTTGTTATTTCACTACTTTTGATACTGGTTATTTCACTACTTTTGATACTGATTATATCACTACTTTTGATACTGATATTTCACTACTTTTGATACTGGCTATTGGTAAGGGACTACTTTTGATCTTATTATTTCACTATTTTTGATACTGGTTATTTCACTACATTTGATACTGATTATTTCACTACTTTTGATACTGATTATTTCACTGCTTTTGATACTGATTATTTCACTACTTTTGATACTGATTATTTCACTACTTTTGATAATGATTATTTCACTACTTTTGATACTGGTTATTTCACTACTATTGATACTGGTTATTTCACTACTTTTGATACTGGCTATTTCACTACTTTTGATACTGATTATTTCACTACTTTTGATACTGATTGGTTCGCTACTTTTAAATTGAATGGCGTGGAGTTCACTACTTTGAAACACCTTATAGCTGATCTAGCGTCTCTGTACCAGACTTTAATTACGGTTTCAATAAATGTCTTCTTTGTTGTGCGGTCTACTCCACGAAAGCGCTGCTTCCAAACAGATCAACAGTTTTCAATGCAGTTATGACCAATTACTAGTTCTTTTTTCCAATGTTCATGTTACATCTTTTTTGTCGGAGACTATTTTTCCAAAGGCAACTGGCCTTCTGGTCAACTTTCTGGAGTCGTGCGTCAGCCATAAAGACATTACTTATCATCTTTTCTCCCTAAAATCATATTTCACTGCGCCAGTCGTCTTTCGGGGACTTTGGCGAGCTTCTTTAACAATTATCTGTAGTAGTTAATGTCTCCTCTTCTTCTTCTTCCTTTTAGCTACCTGTGGAGCATAGGTCTTCAACAAACACTTTCTAAGCCGTTCTGTTTCTTGTCATTCTTTTAAGATCGTTCCATGTCTTCCCCATCATCTTCATCTCTGCTTCTATCTGTCTTGTCCAAGAATTCCTTGGTCTTCCTCTTTGTTTTTTCCCTGGGGTTCCAAAAAAGGCCTGTTGTGTAATACTCTCAGTTAGATACAGCGAAGACGATGGCGCTGGATAAGACATACACTGCGGAAGCCAACAGAGTAGCTAATGTCTTTACTGGTTACTATCTTTATGCCACAAATTTCCGTTTTCGATTTGATGAAAAAGATCCCGCTTCCTTCATTTTTGATCACACGGTTGTCAGACTGATCCCTGTTGTTCTAGCCATTTCTCTGTTGGTTGTTTATGTGTATTCCTCTAGGGCAATGGTCATCATGCATCTTCTGGGAGTCACACCCCTCCTGCACAACTACGGAATCACAGCTAACGAGTAACTGAAACAATAACCTGAAGAAACCAAAATAGGTCGTGTGGAATATTAGTTCACATCATGTCTGCGTATGCGCAATTATTGAATTCACAAGCAATGATGAAATATCTATTTTAATGTACAGCAAAATAAATACAAAATGGCAGCTTTTATGCTAGAAAACACGATAAGCAATGAAAAAACGGAAATCTTTCAAATGTGTTTCACTTAACGTGCAGAAGGATGTAAATATATATTTATTTATTCGGTGTTTAAATGGAAATAAACTAAATATAATTTCTATAAATAATATATAGTAACTGATGGTAGCTGTTTTAATATTCTTCACGTTCGAATTTTGAGAAGAAAAAAAAATCTCTTCTTGAAGAAAAGCAAATTCATGTAGAGAATATTCTGTGCTCATTTAAATGTTTCTAGATCCAACGGGTGGGACTGGCAGTAGTCCCTTATCTAAACAGACTGAACACGCTGAAATTACACGGAGATTGAAACTGTAAAGAAAATATTACAAAGTGAAAATAACATCTAATCGTTGACCCAAAGTATTAACATAATATATTAAAACAAATAAATATTAAACATTGCAATAACACGTAATTATTTATAAATGTAAATAGTATAACATTGGCAATATGTCAATATTAGTGATATTATCGTTATAAATACTGTGTCTTAAGTTCTACTTACGTTCACAGCAAACAGAGAACCTTGCATTGTATCACATTTATAAATGCATTATTTTGTGAGTCATCTAAGTATTTCCATTCTATATTTTTTTAAAAGCTTCATCGTTTTTTAACACTATTATATTGTAAGGACACATACATGTGAGCATTATTTTCTTTGCACTTGCGCAATTTCGGATTTTCCATTATATTAGATATTGAATATGTTGAGGGTAACAGTTCAGTTAGTTGAACCAACCAAATTTACAAGAAATATTACCAACTGCGCGCACTCGCTAAAGTTAAGTAAAGTCCCAGTTTTCTCACCTTTAAGTGAGATTGTAATTATGAAGATGTTAACCCTAATATATTTGCAATGATCACTGCACATTTTATGCAACATGGTCGGCATTACGTCAAACCGTATTACTTTCCAAGGAAAAAATAGCTTGTACCAATTTTCAGAGGATGGGTTAACTCCGAAGCCGTGTCGATAGAAACAAAAAATTATCCACATCTGAGAATTGAACCATGACATGTATGGTACGTAGCGAGCTCACAAACTAATCAACCATGGCGGTTTCTTCATTAACAGTTAATTCAGCTAAAAATAGAACTTCGCTTACTAGAAATGACATTCCAGTTTTCAAAAGCCAATTACTTGTTAATTTATAGAGCAGTACGTTTGCATAACCTCATCTTGTCTTGAATAAAACCTATCAGCCCAAGAGGAAAATACGATTAACAAGTGTCCATTTGTGACAAATACTTTCGCTAAATTTACATTCGATGTCACAAAAAGATCGTTTTCTAACACATTGTACCTTTCAGTGATTGCAAAGTGAAAGAAAGACATTTAGAACGTGATTATCGCTCTATTTTCCTTGTTATCAGATCAGACCTGAGTTTAGGAAGAGCTTCACTTCAGTCTACTTAAGTAAATCAATTATTGCATGACAATTGGTCATTTGAAATAGTGTTGACAATGGGATGAAACTGTGGCAGAGTAATTACCGTGTAACTTGTAGGATCTTGCTGTAAATGGATGTGATTGGCTGCTGATCAGGTCACGTGATATTGCCAAATAAATCTAACGATCTTCCGATTCCAAAAATGGCAACCAAATATATTTTTAAATTTTGTATTTATGATAATTTTGGAGTGAGTTTCACAAAGCTCAATATTTTAGGATTGTAATAGAATAGAGCTTAGGGTTTGTGAGATCACATATTTATTGGCACAAGAGATGTGATTGATTCAGGAACATCTGCTCACATGAACTCAGTGTTTGATGGAACTCGAGATTATGTAAGAATGTCAACAGACATGAACTCGCTAAAGTGAAAGAGCAAAAACATAGTTGACACAGAAATGAGAACTGTATTACCTGGTCAATGGAAGAAAAGATAAAAATACTTTATTTGAGTGAACTGAGAGAAAAAGAATGAAAGAGAGAGATAGAGATAGAGAGAGAGAGAGAGAGAGAGATAAGCAAAGAAGGAAGAAAGAAAGGAAGAACGGATGGAAGGAAGGAAACATATTTTTAATTACCAGGAAACGTCCCATATTACTTCAAATATTACTGGAAACGCTACTTGAATTCGCATACATCTACCAGGGAATGCTTCGTCTATTGATGACGGCTCATCATTTGATGCCATAAACATCTTCTGGCCTTTCATGAGCTTTTCAACCTTTATCACAAGCTCAGTCTAGAAGAAGGCAATTTTTCTCATTTCCACAGCATTTGTTAATGCAAATATAACTTACACAAAAGGCAGACGTTTACATATATAATAGAGTTAGATTTATTTTCCTAGTAAGGAAGTAATGACATATTATGCAGTAAGAAATATATTAAAACTAATCTAGCAACATTTCAAAATTGGCCTAAATTATGTGCGGACAATTACAAATGAATTTAAGCGCACAATTGTACTGTTAAAGATGCTCTTATCAAAGACATTAAATTTGCCGAGACTATGTATTGCTGTTTTGTTGAAAAACTTGAGATCAGTCGCGAGTTTACGAATGCAGAGACAGAAAGCTGAGTACAATCCGATACTTCAGTTGTAAAGCTGAACAAATCAGACATCAGACGAATGCGGCATTGCCGTTTAGTGACGTTTTGATCACCTCTGATGTCACATCTTAGACAGTTGTCACACAATGTCAAAAGGTTGACTTCTGACAACACCCAAACGCTCAGTAATCGGTTCCCAGAATAGCCTAATATATAGCGCCATTTATCAGGTATCCAATGTGACTTCACGTCAACAATTATAGGTATGGAAGCCGAGGCAGCGATCTTGTAGGCTAGATCCCCCTGTCAGTGCAGTAATGAGAACTTTCACAAAAACAAAAACAAAAATGTTCATCAGACGTTTTTTTTAAGCGCGCTCCAAGTATGAAGTTATTTAAATTTTCTGAAATCTTACTCACTGCAGATCTATGAAAATAAAAAAAAATGTGGTAGTGAATTCTTCATAGTCCAAACACGTGAGAATTCGTTCGTGGACAGACAGTCGAAGTTAAAACATCGGGTTGCGCATGAACAGGATGTGGTCTCAAACTTTTAGCTGATACTTGCGTCAGGATTAGAGACCCAGTGCAGATCAAGATCCCACCCTATCGCTCAGTGATAGCACTGAAAGCAGTCTGGTCAAATAAGTAGGGATCGGAGATGGAAGCATTCTAGGATCCAAACTGTCTGCCAAAGTGAAATATGGGCTAGAATGGACAAAAAATTTATTTTCCGTAAACCTCAATACGACAAAGTGACACCAGCGTCAAAGCATAAGTCGCTGACTTCTTCCAGACCATGTGCTATTCGGCTTCTGGACTCTTAACTCAGCGGTGCCTACTTAAGGTTGACTGAGGGCCGAATTGTATAACCAAGGTCAGGATCAGAGGGCCAAACTTAAGAGTATCATAATAAGTACATGATGTGATTTAGTCATAAATAATAATGCTTGCCTGCTATCACCAGCCGCTGATAGAAAGACAACTTTGCAACAAGTAAACAAGTAAAGAGCCCCGTTACGCCAAGTGGCGTGTAGGGAATATGGTGTTAGTGACCATACATTTTACCGACCTCCGCACATGATTTTTGGGGTAATGTGGTCGTCGGTATAACGCCCGTGCCGCTATACTTTCCCAGAAAAAAATCCGGTACCCATTTAAGGCTGGGTGAACACTTTGCATCAAAGCCTGTGATTATTGTTGGCATCAAAAGTTGTTTTTTTTTTAACTGAATGCAACTTTGGTTTTTATTTATAGATTTTTAGGGGTTTATGTGGAGGCTTCAAGGACTGAGAAAAATAGACTGGCGGGCCCGATCTGGCACGAGGGCCGCCAGTTATCCACCACTGCTCTAACTGATAACTGGCGATATTTGAATTTCTGGCACTGATTCGTCCAGCTGACCATTACGCTGATGAGGGATGGGGCATATCTTACACTGAACTGTGATGGGGTAAAAGCATGTATCACACTAATCTGTAGAGATGCATTATTTATATATATATATATATATATATATATATATATATATATATATATATATATATGTATGTATGTGTGTGTAAGAGAAAAATTACAGAAGAACACCTAGCTCCGAAATGTATGTGCAAGAAAAATATGTCAGAATTGTACAAATGTAACTTTTATTCGTTCGCCAGCCTTTACCTCTTATGAAGTCCCTAGATACTAGGAACTGAATTTTGCGTGTTAATCCATTTTTCATGGCAGCCGTGTGCACAAGGGTCCTTCGCCACACAGGCAGATAACTCCGACTTCGGAGGTACTCATATTTTTTCCGTCGATGAGTAGTTGACGTTTCAAGCCGGGCCTCGCTGCTGAGACTAGGGGTGGTTGCCGCAGAGAGAAATCAGAAATAAAAATCCCGGTGTAGCCGGGATTTGAACCCACAACCTCTCTGTCTCGAAGCCGACGTCTTGCCTCGAGACCAACCAGTACTCCGATGTAAAATAAAGTTGACATTGGAACCTCCATCATACAGTTTTATACTTTAATAGCAAATGTATGAGATAATCACATTAGAATCTACACCTCCAAATACTTAAGTGTAAGAGAAAATAATTACAGTTGATTAAAAAATGAAAGAACTTGTGGAGGAGGCAGCTTTGATGTAAGGTAACTTGAAACGAAGATGGTAAAACTGAAAAAAAAAAGAAACGCATACACAAATCTATGTAAAGGGAAGAAGGGATACATGTGTATAAGCCCAGGAATAGTTGAAGAGACATATTCTTAGATAACTCTCTTTCGCTCCAATTCTCCCCCTCCCCCTCTCCCCTTTTTCTCCATACAATTACTTACTAATTATACAAAGACCCTTGATGCCAATCCCTTCGAAACCATCACAATACAAGGCTATGTCCCTGTCCGATGACCCTTCACCCCTTGTGACACAGAACTGTTCATACTGGTACCAGCCTGGCGGGCATGCACTGCTGTTACTGTCTGAGAGTGGAGAGCCGTCTGTAAAAAGAAATAAAGAACATCGACAATTACGATAATGAGATACTGACAGAAGAAAGAGACAATAAAACACTGTTAGATACGAGTATTACAAGTAGATACTGATTGAAGAAAGAGACAATTTAACACTGTTAGATACGAGTATTACAAGTAGATACTGACTGAAGAAAGAGACAATTTAACACTGTTAGATACGAGTATTACAAGTAGATACTGACTGAAGAAATAGACAATTTAACACTGTTAGATACGAGTATTACAAGTAGATACTGACTGAAGAAATAGACAATTTAACACTGTTAGATACGAGTATTACAAGTTGATACTGACTGAAGAAAAAGACAATTTAACACTGTTAGATACGAGTATTACAAGTAGATACTGACTGAAGAAATAGACAATTTAACACTGTTAGATACGAGTATTACAAGTTGATACTGACTGAAGAAAAAGACAATAAATCACTGTTAGATAAGAGTATTACAAGTAGATACTGACTGAAGAAAAAGACAATAAATCACTGTTAGATACGAGTATCACAAGTAGATACTGACTGAAGAAAAAGACAATAAATCACTGTTAGATACGAGTAGATAGTGACTGAAGAAAGAGACAATAAATCACTGTTAGATACGAGTTTTACGAGTAGATAGTGACTGAAGAAAGAGACAATACACCACTGTTAGATACGAGTATTACAAGTAGATACTGATTGAAGAAAGAGACAATAAATCACTGTTAGATACGAGTATAACAAGTAGATACTGACTGAAGAAAGAGCCAATAAATCACTATTAGATACGAGTATAACGAGTAGAAGAGCAAAAGACGGCAAATTATATCTCCCCTCGATGCAGAAAGGCAGATGAGGAAGGAAAGAAGAAGAAGACGAAGATAACGAGTAGATAATGACTGAAGAAAGAGACAATACAACACTGTATGCCGGTCAATATGGCCGATAGGCAGCAAGAACCATTGAGGCATAGTCTGAAAAGTGTTCCATGTTTCAGTTTCCTCATATTCCAAGTTCGGCTTGCTGCTGAAGCTACTGAAGTTAGTGATCTGTGCACATCGTGAGCTGTGTGTTTTATCCGGATTGTATTTCGATATTCCGATTGCTTACAATGAATGATGATATCGTATGAAGAAGGAAATTCAGCTGCGCTCACTTTCGTGCAACTTGGTCTTATATCTTTTGGCGTGTGCTGTAGCTGCTATAATGGGGACTTGCAACTGTCTTTCTTTGTTTAGATCCTTCAATGAGACTAGATGTTAATTCGGATGATTCCATTGGCACGGGCGGTTGAGCAATTAGGGATTTTACTTCGTTTGTAGTAATACCGGGGCTTTCGACTAACAATAATTTCTCAATTATATACTATATACATAAATAACTATGAATGTTTTACGAAGGGATGACTGACAACATTAAGGGATGACTGACAAGATGATGGATGGCTGACAACATGAAGGGATGGCTGACAACATGAAGGGATGACTGACAACATGAAGGGATGACTGACAACATGAAGGGATGACTGACAACATGAAGGGGTGGCTGACAACATGAAGGGATGGCTGACAAGATGATGGGATGGCTGACAACATGAAGGGATGGCTGACAACATGAAGGGATGACTGACAACATGAAGGGATGACTGACAACATGAAGGGATGACTGACAACATGAAGGGGTGGCTGACAACATGAAGGGATGGCTGACAACATGAAGGGGTGGCTGACAACATGAAGGGATGGCTGACAACATGAAGGGATGGCTGACAAGATGATGGGATGGCTGACAACATGAAGGGATGGCTGACAACATGAAGGGATGACTGACAACATGAAGGGATGACTGACAACATGAAGGGATGACTGACAACATGAAGGGGTGGCTGACAACATGAAGGGATGGCTGACAACATGAAGGGTGGCTGACAACATGAAGGGATGGCTCACAACATGAAGGGATGACTGACAACATGAAAGGATGACTGACAACATGAAGGGATCGCTGACAACATGAAGGGATGACTGACAACATTAAGGGATGGCTGACAACATGAAGGGATGGCTGACAACATGAAGGGATGACTGACAACATGAAGGGATGACTGACAACATGAAGGGATGACTGACAACATGGAGGGATGACTGGCAACATGAAGGGATGGCTGACAACATGAAGGGATGGCTGCGTCCATAGGCAAGAGACAGTTCAAAATGGGTTTCCATGGTAGTCAACCTGCGACGGGGAGACGGCACAAAATGAAGATGAATGTGTGTATATGAAAGTGGTGCAGCAGGTTCTAGTGATAAAACAACGTTGTTCTAAGCGATAATAAGCTTAGCGCATTGTTTCTCCGACACCGTTTTGTTTGTCGTAAATTTGTACGAATCTCTTGAGAGAGAACTGTTTCGAGCAGTTGGGTTCAGTTCTGGTATCTTATAACGAATCACTCTACACGTTCAAAATAACCACTACCAAGATGGATTGTGTTAGACGAATGGCAGGAAATAACCGGAGCGATTAAATCAGAAATGAAGAACTGAGAAGAAAAAAACTAGAAATATTTTCCGTCATAGAGAAACAGATAAAATGGTTTGGCCACATGATAAAACAGAAAGACAAAAATTAAAATTAAAATTAAAAAACAAAACGAGCTTTGCGAGAATACCAAACTCAAAGACCGATCATGGAAAAGATAGATTAATGGAATGTTAGAAACACTAGGAAACATAACAGCAGGAGAGGACAACAGCAGAGTACAGACCGCCAAATATATCTCCTCTGGACGCTGAAAGGTAAATGTGGGTGGAAAGCAGAACAAAGAAGAAGAACCGTACACATTCTGTTTGTACAATGAACAACGTACTGATCTAGTATAAAAGTGCGTTACGACTACATCTAAGATTCATTTTTTAAATACAGTCGTATCATCCCCATCACCCTTTGTCTTTTTCCTTATCGTTCAAATACAGTTAATTTGATGCAAACGTTTAATGTCCCTCATTTGTAATGGATCGATGATATCTAGACATCAAATCAATATATTTGCTTATTTCCCTACAGAATAAAACTAAATTCTCAAATGTTTCATTTTTTGTTCTGTCAAGTATGTCCTATATTGATAACCCAAGTACACGTACCCAAACAACAAAGAAGATAACAACTTACAAGAAAAACATGACGATCAAACGAATTATATGAACACAAAGTGTTCGATCACAGAGTAAAACTATCAACTATCTGTGTTTTCTAGTTGGTTTATATATATATTATGAGTGCATATTTCAACACTTGTTTACTTGTACTATTAACTTGGGATTAATTAACATAAGCTTTGAAATATCTGCTTTTGTAAATTATTTGATTATTTTCCAAAATTATTATTTACAATCATTATGTAACATGACTGTATAAACCAAGCGGTGCTGAAAACAGCTTCCGACTTGTTTTTTTGTTTTTGTTTTATTTGCACACCTCGTTTGTGTGAAATGATTGTATAATTGAACTGTGGTATATATCTCCCTACCATATCACCTGTGAGATGCATAAATCTAAATACGAAGTAGTGGATAGAGACGGTTGTCTCCGACGCTGACATTCGAAAGGAAACAAACAAATACGGTATTGCTAAAAAAATGAAACAAAAATAGCGCACCTTTCCTTTACACAGAAAATCTCCAAAATCTCCAAATATTGTCGAAAAGTAATGATCAGTCAATTGATGCCTTTGAAATGTGGATATATAGAAGAATAAGTAGAATTGGATGGAAGGAAAAGAAAACTAACGATGAAGTCTTAAAACAACTAAAAATGAAAAGAGAACTACTAAACACAATTCAACAAGAGAAATGCGATTTTTGGGCCATGTTAAAAGACACAACAGCCTACTAAAAGTAATCCTGGAAGGGAAAATACAAGGTTAAAGAGACAGAGGCAGACCAAGACTAACATGGATGAGTAACATCAAAAGATGGACAAACCAGCCTATGACAACCTGCACCATGAAAGCAAGAGACAGAGCAGAATGGCGCTCCATTGTAGCCAACCTTCGTTGCGGAGATGGCACTCGATGATGATGAATGATCAGTCAGTGTAGTATTTTAAGACAATTATAATGTGATGCTGCTGTCAATGTGTGTGTCTGAAGATAGTAACTCTATCATTTGTGTCTTATAGCAACTCCTCAACTTGTATTATTGGCAAGCAGTTGATGCTAAGACACAAGTCGTCTATGACATCACTGGCCCTGTAAAAAGGTGAGCTAATTCTTCTCAAACTCCACTCATAAGTGACATGTTCTTAAGATACCTGTACCAGGTACACATCAAACGATCGCGGGATATTCTGTTTCAGGATTTTGTTTCCTGTTCTCGTACATTTTTTTTTTCCATTTCATTCATTCATTTTCCTCTCGGGTCGGAGACGGTACATAGGGTGGAAGTCATAGTTCTCCACAATTGAAAATTTTCTGCTAGTTCTTGTTAGCTCTTGGTTGTTTCTTGGTCCCAAGGTTAAAAGTTCCCTAGTAATTGTTCTGCGTAGCGATTCTCTTGGTCTGTCTTGTTTTTCTTTTACCAGATTATTTTAGCATGAATACCTATTACAGTCCTGAACTAGACTTTCTGTTTCGTTAACACTCAACATACTACACAGAAAAAAGGTCAATTTGATTAAATTAGTCGTTAGCAGGAGGCCATCATCCTAACCCCATACTTTTCTGTCTTTCTTTTCAGATGACGCCCAAAGCATGAAGCTGAAAACATATTTGCCTAACACTTAAAGACATGTTTCAAAAGATATCTGCCTAGTACACCGAGACAAGCTGAAAACATATTTGCCTAGTACATCGAGACAAGCTGAAAAAATATGTGCATAGCACATCGAGACAAGCTGAAAACATGTGCATAGCACATCGAGACAAGCTGAAAACATATTTGCTTAGTACATCGAGATAAGCTGAAAACATATTTGCCTAGCACATCGAGAAAAGCTGAAAACATGTGCATAGCACATCGAAACAATCTGAAAACATATGTGCCTAGCACATCGAGACAAGCTGAAAACATATTTGCTTAGTACATCGAGACAAGCTGAAAACATATTTGCCTAGAACATCGAGACAATCTGAAAACATATTTGCCTAGAACATCGAGACACGCTGAAAACATATTTGCCTAGCACATCTAAACAATAATGGACGTTTTTGGGAGTTGAGGGATGTGTCAGCGGAAACTTCTGACGTGAAGGATGACGCACGGAGTCTGTAAGAAAGACAACGTGTTCATTTCTCGCATTCTTGCAAATCTGAACTCTAGCACTAATTAAAGTGAATGATGTACACACTTATCTGCAACGTATGGACATATGTTTGATCCGTTTGAGAGGATGGGCTCTATTTTACTAGGAAATCAAGTCTGTCTATCATCAAATAAAACTGAGAAAGCTCAACATATGTGCACAACGTAATATATTCCTATAGAAAGAACAGTTGAGACGGCGTAATCCTGCTTTGACCTCATTGCAAGAAACACGCAGAGAACAACTCTAGATAAATAATCAATTGAGCAACTAAAGAAAGAAATTGTTTTCGTCTAATAGCGATGATTGCGCTTCACAAATGATTTACTGGTCACTCATATGGTTGGACACTGCAACATATTTTTTTTTAATTCAGCGGACGTTTGGTAAGTACATAAATGTGAATATTGTTGCCTTTATCGCCGAAATAAATCACCTTAGGTGCTGATACAATAGATTCGGTCTTGACAGTTTTGGAAGCCGCTCTTCTGTTCAGGGGCTAGTATCATGTTCTAGATGGGCTCGTCTTACCATAATTGTTTAAGGTCAGCATATCAGGGGTGTGTCTGAGGCATGCTGCTCATCTCACGTGTGCATCTGTAGCGGCGTGTCAATGCCTCGGAAATGTGGCTTTCGTAAGTTCTTTCATTTGTGCCATTTTATAACGACAACAAACACCATGTTGTATGTAGCTGTGATCAGCCACAATCAAATTTATTTTTACTGAGGCTCACGTGATCACTCAAAGCTTGTGACGTTTTCAGCATTGCCAGCAAAGGCTGTTGTGAATAAAATGGTGTCAGCCGTGTATAGCTCGCGCAGTTGAAGATGTCACAAACTTTGGGTGATATCGGGAAAATCTTCTCAACCAGCAGGCATTAGTAAAACTAAAGTTGTAAAGTAAAACTTGACATTTGCTCTGCTGTGAAATGTCTCTAAAACTCTAAGAGTACATTATGATTTCATACATGAGTCATTATACCCACGCACAATCGTTGGACGACAATCTTCGAGAACATGTTTAAACAACCACATTTACCCATAAACTATCAACATCTATTTTTGTCACCAGTGTTGAAACAGTTTGTCAAATTTATAAATGTTGTTTAGAGATTACACTACACCTCTTGGCACTTCTCATAGAAGTGCCGAGTCACGGATATTGTGTACATTGTTCCGCGGCCCGCCCTAACATAAAATTGGCTTTCTTCGAGTACGCCCTGTTCATGGTGATTTATTAAGTAATTGAGCCAGCAAATGACAGGTAATGTTCACACGTTGGCCATTCTTTGTATTCACGATTTGGCTATTACTGCTCGACTCAAAAGTTTTAGCTTAACTTATCTCAACATTCTCACTTTAGACTTCCACGTTGAACACGCGGCATCTACTATGCATTCTCATGCAACAGACTAAGTCGTCAGTACCCTCCTAACCCACAATAACCGGTCAACACTTGTATGATGATAAACCATCTATACCGCCCAAGTCAAGCGAGAAGACAGGTTTGTAGTCACAATAACCAACTATCACAGCACAGTCACATGCGCACAAAGTAACAGAAAAAAATCTGTCGTCCGATGAATGACCGAAGCACATACAACTAGTATTAATTTGTCTGATTATTGATTGCCCTATGGCTAGTAAAACAGCAACCACAGACGGTACTGGCAGAGAAATTGATTTTTCTTTTATCAAGCAAACCTCATAGGACAAATGAATGTGTTCCCAAAAAAATGTAATGACACCCTAGGCGCAAGCTGCTAAAGAGAAACGCTGCTCACCATTCGTCCACATCCACCGAGTAGTCGATGATGTTGGACTTACCACTAGTGAACGGCACTCGTCATAAATACGTGAGTCCCGTAACAGACCAGCTTGACATAATTATGGCACGGCTTCTTGATCTGCACAGACTACTTCAGGAAAATGCTGTTTAATTCCCTGGGGCATTTTCATCGACCGGAGAAGAAGCGATCTGTCAGCAGCTCGTTTTTTGTAATTGATATATTGATAGGGATCCAGAGTGGCAAATCTCTATCGTCAATGTAAAGTAGCTCTTCTAATTGTGAGATACAGTCTGGAGGGAATAAGTATAAACAGTTTGCAAATTAAGAAAGTTCGACCCATCATGAGCGGATCAGATTTATGAGATTTCTCGTTAATCAGTTATTTGGAATTCGGGCACATAAACCCAACAGAACTAATGTATTATAATATTTTACTGAAAACATTTCTTATATCTTATATTATCCTGTGTTTTTTTAGATGCATCATATTTCTGTTACTATTGATAAATTCCAAGAACACTAAATATAACGCAGTTAAAAGGCCATAAAAATACTGAACTGGGAATTGTATGGTTGAAGCGTAACGTAGATAACAAAGTACACAGAACAACATGACTACTCCATTCAAACATAATGTAATGGAACAGAAGAGGTAAAACAACTTCTTAAAAAAGGTCCTTGTAAAGCATCATCTAAATGAAGACCAAGCTAATGTATCTGATGCTGTAGAGTCTTAGCAAGTACAGAGTTCAAGTACCCTTACAAAATATGATGATTTTTAATATGTGATGAAAATGACTGACGCAAATAAAATGACTGCTGAAAACAAACAGCTATGTATATGTGACCAGCATACAATAAGCGAAGTTTCGCATATCAAATACCATTCTTGGACTAAATGTATGCCGATGATGTTGATCCTGAATTGAGTAATTTTTTTTTTTTTTGAAATTTTTAACACGAGACCGTACGTTTAGAAGTTACAGAGAAGAGGAAAAAGAAGAAAAATGTTGCCAGACAAAAAAGTCAAAGCTAAACCACAAACAGGCAATCGAGGATTTGAACTACAGAAGGGACGGCTTAATTTCAAGAAAGCAAACAATAAATGACAAATGTATAATTGTTACTCATAACGTATTTTTACAGAGCTCTATTTTTTTTTTAAAATATGATTCAGACAACTTTTATTTATCAACATTGTTGTTCTGATGTTGATTCTTGTAGATAAAAAGACGTTCATTTCCCATGTATCTGTTACCGTATCTTTCCTGCATCGCAGCATCTCTCAAACCAATTGCTTGTTGCCATAAATAATTTCTATACATTCACTCGTTTGTCTAACGTGTCCAAGATTAATCGGCTCTATAATTTCTCTCTAATACGTCTACTAAATTGTATGTGCTCACTAACCTTCCTTTAAATAATTCCTGTCGTTAAATGTTCATTTTTTTGTTAGCATTTATTCCTAGACCGCAATAGATTTATTAAAGAGGTTGTGAAAAATGAAGCAGTTGTGAAATAACAACAGTGTAATTACAAGACTAAAGATAACAATGATGAAAACGTGCGAGATGACATGGGCTGATATAGCAAGAATTGATTAATTGCCTCCCAAAAATATAATTGGATAACATTAAACACGAAATGAAACAAATCTTGATGATTAACATTTGCTATAAAATCCTTTCACCAAGATTATAGAAGACTAAAAACAACATCGTCTTACCCTGACTACAGATGCATTCCATTAATATTGTTACACTCAAATTAGAGATCTTTACGATGAGATAGCATCGTTATCATCACCAAGCACCGGTTCTGCTGGCGTAGGTGATCATGTCTCTCCACAGCTTTCGATCTCGACAGTTATTTATCATTTCTGTTGTTGACCTTCTGCCAAGCCATACTCTTAAGCTGTCAGGTAATATTTCTCTTTGCTTCCCTCTCTCTCTTCGTCCCTCAATTTTTCCAGTAGTTACAATGTATTCCAGTTGTTCTCTTCTTATTACATGGCCAAAATATGAATATTAGGCAAAACAACATCGTTATATCCAAACTATAAAATATTACAGCCAAATAACATGGACAAGGCCCTAACTAAAAACCGTTACAAGAATTAACATTCTCCTGCCAAAACTTCACATTTTTACATACAAAACAGACAACATGATCATAAATAAAGTACACATTTTTAAATTCGACAAGATGGTCACGTCCAAATTAAAAACCTTTAAACCTAATATCACAGTCGCGTTAAAAATACGTACATTTTAAATACTATTATTATGGTCACGTCCAAATTATAAACTTTTAGAATCTGATATCATAGTCACGTTAAAACTACGAACCTTATCAATATTATTGTTATGGTCACGTCCAAATTACAAACCTTTACAACTAATTTGAGCGTAGCATGTCTAAATTACTGACAAGCGCACCGAGATAACATAATCGGGGGAAAATCTCTGTGCTGGCTAGAAACAGGTTTGTAGATAAGGCAGTTTTTTAATTTAAAAAAAACAGGAAAAGAATGTTCATGAATGTATAACATTTCACATCAATAACATAATAGATATGAATAATCATAGAGCGCGCACCGACCATGACCAATAGGGTGATGGAAGGGATTGCATCGCGAGTGTTTTAATCAGATGGATCTGGGTTCGATTTGCAGTCGGGTCAAACAAGAGTTTTTATTTCCACTATTTGTGTATAAATATGAACTCTGACTTTAACACCACGTAACGACTGCCCTGAAGCAGGAACATTTATTTCCTATACCAGCAGAACGTCAAAAACGCTAGCTTTTGTCCCTTCCTATGCTTTGTTTACTCCTGCAAGAAGCTCGTGTTGGTCCGCAACGTCGAGTTGTTTAGTGTCCTCTATATAAAGCTGCAGCCACTCATTTTCTATATAATTATCATCATTCTTATCATCAATTTATAGAATTATTACCTTTTAATGGCTATCACCTTCTATATATTACAACAAAAATTAAATTAGAAGGAATGATGTTAGGCGAAAGAGAACACCTACTGCTGACGTCAAAGAGTGGAGAAGAAAACTTTGGAAACAAAATTCCACTAGAAACTGGCACACAGAACAGAAGAATAGAGGCAGATTGTCAGCTGCGTCTTATATTAGTGGACCAAATGCTCCCAGCACTTAGGAATCATCCAGGCAAGAGAATGGTGTTGAGTTGTTTCATTATGCATCTTTGATGTCACATGATAGTTGTAACAAATGGTATACGTTTTTCTTGTGGCTCTACTGTTGTAGTGTTTTCTTGCATTCTACATGCAGGATTAACAAACATATTCTCGATGCTTTCCTTGGTGCTGCGAGAACGAGGCAAGTTTAAATAGACAATATCCGAGTGCATTGATTATGGTTCTACAAACAAAATTACAATTTACTGTAAAAGGTAAGAAAGTGTTTTTTTCCCCCCTGACCACTTGTAAAATTGCCTGGCATCTCGTGACAATTTTGTATCTTCAGAGCTAAGATATTTTACCTAGTGCATAACTCATCCTCTACATTCATAAGATCAAGACTTGGCTTTTGTTATCCCCAACATTATTTAATATATTTCTTGGAAGAATTATGACAGACGTCCTCAGAGAATATTCCGCTGGAGGCCGTAATTATGGAGGCAGAACGATTACCAACATCCGCTTTGAAGATGACGCAGATTGGCTAGCAATGTACCAGAGCTCGAAGATGTGGTTGAGTGTCTAGAGAAGATATACCAGGAACATATGTAATGGAGATCATTGATGACAAAACCAAACTGGTGACAAATAAGACACATGTCATTGAGAGAATAATTATAGCAAACGGAGAGACACTTAAACCACAGTCAACTAATTTAAATATTGGGTCTTCATTGTCACAGACGAAGACTCAAAATTTGAAGTTTAGCGAGAACAGCAATGGCAGCTCTCACAAGACTAAACAATATAAGGAAAAGCAAAATCATCTTATTAAGAACAAGACTCAACAATATAGGAAAAGCAAAATCATCTTTCTAAGAAGAACACTAAACAATATAGGAAAAGCAAAATCATCTTTCTAAGAAGAACACTAAACAATATAGGAAAAGCAAAATCATCTTTCTAAGAAGAACACTAAACAATATAGGAAAAGCAAAATCACCTCCCTAAGAAGAACACTAAACAATATAGGAAAAGCAAAATCACCTCCCTAAGAACAAGACTAAACAATATAGGAAAAGCAAAATCATCTTTCTAAGAAGAACACTAAACAATATAGGAAAAGCAAAATCATCTTTCTAAGAAGAACACTAAACAATATAGGAAAAGCAAAATCACCTCCCTAAGAACAAGACTAAACAATATAGGAAAAGCAAAATCACCTCCCTAAGAACAAGACTAAACAATATAGGAAAAGCAAAATCACCTCCCTAAGAACAAGACTAAACAATATAGGAAAAGCAAAATCACCTCCCTAAGAACAAGACTAAACAATATAGGAAAAGCAAAATCATCTTCCTAAGAACAAATATACAATTATTACGAAACGCTGTGGTTTCTGTTTTACTTACTATATGCCTGAAAAACATGGATACTCACAGCTCTATCTCGAACGAAGAATGCGAAAGATCAGACGGTATAAGAAGAAAGTGTGCAACAAAATCCAACGAAAATAGGAGCAATTAAAGACTTACAATAAATGGTAAAAAGAACAAACATTAAAATGATATGGGTAAGTATGCAAGATCTACAGACCTTGATAAGGCTGTTTTACAGGCCACCGTATCCAGTAAAAGAGATTAAGGCAGACAGAGAAAGCAGCGGAAAGACAATATCAGAGAATGTATATGATTAACATTTTTCATATCTAAGAAAGAAGCTCTTGATCGTGAATATGGACAAATGTTGAAGTCACAAAAAACGCCCAAGGGGTCCCCAGGGTCACAGGACGACTGAACGAATAATTACCTCCGGTAGCAAAGCTGACTTTTGCCTTTCAATCAGAACATGACTTTATGTTTAAAAAAAGTTTCGCTGAAACATAAATGCTTTGCAGACTAAATTAATTCATTCCTTCATTAATATACCGTAATAAATTAGGTAAGTATTAAAAATTTGACATTTTTAAGCTGGATATATTTAAATTGTGAAATTACATTTTCATTTTAATTGCGTTTTGATTTAATGATGTACGTATCAGGAAAACAAGGTACTCCAAGTTCTCTAAGGCATCAAAGCAATCTGCGAATGGCAGTCTTGAGTTTATATTATAACTCGGGATGTCCACTGAAGCGATTGAACGAATTTCTATTCAGAGAACATATATGGAAAGAATTACACTGGATTTTGATAATTAAATCCGATACATGAAACAAACAAATTTCTTTATGATAAATTATATATGTAAGAAGGAACATATTGGGCATAAGTAATAACTACGTCATAATTACTGTGTGGTTAAATAGTATTTGAAGTAATGAGACAACACATTAATTAAAAGACATAATAAATAACAAAACATAAATCCTCACCATCTCGTATATTGTACACTTCTCTAGTAAGAACTGTGAGCACTTTTGTGATTACTCTTATTATTATCATGTATTTTTTGTTAAACTTTATTGTAAACTTCATTAAATAAATAAGAACAATTATATCTCCCCAATAGTAACTTTATACAAAAAGGGAAACAAAGTCGTCATATATATATACAATATACATACTCCTATATAAATTATATATATATATATATATATATGCTATACACATGCGCGCGCACACACACACACACACACATATACGTTGGAGCCTCGCACTTCGAAATATCTTAACTTAGAACATTTCGATGGAAAGAAGATGAACTTAAACACACCTAATAATAACCTCGGCTGCATTCTGAAATCACCATTCTGTAGAAATGCATCTTGCCAGGTCGAGAAGTATCGGCATATTATCATTAGCGCTTTAGAATTTTAACTACAACATGAATTATCGGGCTTAGTTGTACATAATTGAAACCCACATTATTGTACGAATGTTCCATTACCTTGTACTCTCCGTTCGATGTATACCAAAAAAACACAAATTATTGCTTTTAAGCCTGCACATTCCGATACTTTAAGCAAAGTGGTGATTAAAAGATAAAAATAGAACTTCTTGTACAAACTTCTATAATCCTTTCAACTAGAGATCATTACTCAGATATATAGAATTATGAATGATCTAAATTTTTAAAAAGGAATATGTGATTATTATCGACTGATTCAATTTTTAACTTTTACGTTCACTTTAATGAGAGTATATTTATTGATTCTAAGAATCTGAATGTGATAAAAAATAGTAGCGCTATTTACTTTTAAAAAGTGGCATTTTGGTGAAAAAGAAAATAGATTTATACCGCACTCTCACAAAAATGAGTTGAAGAGTGTAGAAACTATCTGTTAGTTTACCGTAGAGAAAAGAGAACAGCCCTACAGTCACTACACAAGTGCGATAGAACTCAAGGGCGGGGGAACCATTAATTCACTGCACAAGCGCGATAGATCCTTAAAAAAATAGAGAACAGCAGTGTGGTCACTGCACAAGTGCGACAGAACCCAAGAAAAGAGAACAGTCATGCACTCACACCACAAGTTCGAGAGAACCCAAGAAAAGAGAACAGCCGTGCACTCACGCTACAAGTTCGAGAGAACCCAACTAAAGAGAACAGCCGTGCACTCACACCACAAGTTCGACAGAACCCAACTAAAGAGAACAGCAGTGCACTCACACCACAAGTTCGAGAGAACCCAACTAAAGAGAACAGCCGTGCACTCACACCACAAGTTCGACAGAACCCAACTAAAGAGAACAGCCATGCACTCACACCACTAGTTCGAGAGAACCCAAGAAAAGAGAACAGCCGTGCACTCACACCACAAGTTCGACAGAACCCCAGAAATCCCACATCACCTTCCACCCATCGCTGAGAAAGTATTCCCACGCCCTTTAAACTTTCATTAAGAAATCCTGGTCACACAGCCTTCAGCTATTTTAGAAACACACTTTATCTCCACACTTCATAAAAGTAGTCATCTAGAGCCCTATTTAAGGTGAACATATGAGGTGATCACACCCATGCCCAATAATCCTGTCCGTATTTCCAGATCAATATTTCCGATGTTATATTGTTAACTGACTATTTAGACAATCGACTTTCATCTATCAATGTTTTTTTCGCCTGAAGTATTGTCGTTTCTGCAATGTCGTTTCGTGTATAAATTGTAATGTTTTTAATTCTTGCAATAGAAGAGTAATAAAAAGCCCCGTCCCGCCGAGTGGCGTATAGGGAATATGGTATTAGTGACCATACATTTTACAGACCTTCAGCACATGATTTTTGGGGTAATGTGGTCGGTATTACGCCCGTGCCGCTCTACTTACCCAGAAAAAAATCCGGTACCCATTTAAGGCTGGGTAAACCCGGAAGCTGTCGGTTGGGATCGAACCCTACCTCTTGTCCTTTGTAGTCCAGTTCACTAACCACTAAGCTGTCGCGGTTCCCTAATTCTTGCAGTGGCCCACACAATCTTGTCTGTAATGTTGTATATATGGGCCAAATGGTTTTCCTCACTCTATTATATTCAGTACAGTCTTGAAGTATGTGGACTTTCATTATTTGTATGTCTTTTAAATATTCCTATTTTATTTTACATTGTACTACAACATAGAAGTAGACCTGTGCCTCCTCAACCATAAGCATCGTAAACTCGTTCCATGAAGCGTGAGTTCATTTCAGTTTTTTCTTCTTGTTTTTTTCTCAGCTCCTTCTTTCACTAAACCAAGACCACTATTGAATGTTGTCGTGACGGCAAGTGGGAAGTAGACACGAAAAAAGATCGATTAAATATGCATTATTATTTGGTGTGGGGTGATGGAGTATCGTGGGTTGTCAGCGAACAGGACAAGGCAAATATTGTGTCCCTAACGTGCTATTTTATTATGGAATTCTAGTTATTATTTGATTTTGTTGGGCCCACAAGTGTTGTGATCCCGGGGCAACAGACCACAAGAGACTCCTCACGCTACCCCCCCCCATCCTTTTTCCCACTAATGGGGTGGGGGGGGGGGTTGATTTCAAGGTAGAGGACAGAATAAAAGCGGTCAGTGATCCACATCTGACTAATGACGTCATGGTTCGTGAACCAGAAGTGATCAAGATTGCACGTTCTCTGCGTTAGCCCCCAAAACAAACAAATAATTAGTCAGAAAATGTAGATAGATATCCCAGGATAATGATAAACCTGATACGCAAAGAAGACCATGCTGGATATATCGTGGATGTATTTGTCCGCAAGGCACAGATTTTGTAGACCGCTGTAAAGCACGATGCAACTCAACTTTCGTGTTTTAACGCCCTTCTGAGAGCTGAGGAGAAAAAAATATTAATATTTTGACTAACACAAAAAAAGAATGAGAATCAGTTGATCATTGTCTGCATCAATAATAGTGCAGCTTAACGATCACACATTTTGAAGTGAATAAACAGCAAACTAAAGGAATTATTAGCGTACATTATTTGCGATACCTGTCAGGTAGAACAGGAAGACTATAGAAAAGTGTCGTGAGGTTAGTTTACTAAAAAATATTAATCGGATATCAGAATTGAAGCCTTCGAGATATTCCGATTTGAGCAGAATATTTGCAAACAAGAAACCCAGTTTCAAAACAAAAGAGCATAAGAAAAGAAAAAAAAAATACCACTTGCTTTCATCGCCCTTCATTATGACCGTCAGACAGTTTGAAGATATGTGCTAATTTTTTTCTTCTCATTTCTACCTACGATAAGTATTTTTTTAAAAAGAAATGCGATGTCGTAGTTAGATCCGAATGTTTATTTGTTTCGCCCATGTTCTTGGAGTCCATATTCTAGGCAGCAACATTGTAACATATCTCTGTATTTCGTTAACGCCCGAAAAGTTGTACCCTTTGAATAGTTTTCTTCTACTCTTGCAGAAGAGCAGATCCAACTTTACAGCAGTCGTGCATTGCCAATTCCAGTTTTTTTTAAAAAACAAAAAAGGTGGGAAGAAGGAAAAGAAACGCGAGATTAAAATGTTGATAAATTACTCGAACATGAAACTTTAAAATGAAACATGACATCCTACCGAAGACCGAGCTATTGATAATTTTTAAGCCAAAACGGGAACAAGATAGATAGAAACATGAAATGACAGAGAAGTACATGTCTCTGAATGTAGCCGTAGGGCAAAGAGATACAATATGAAAGATCCATAGACTACAGCAGCAGCCAACTCTCAATGCGGGGACATACTTTACTAGATTTGTGTCAGAAGTGTTCGCATTACCAGGACTTCAGACGGCTCACGTGATCCGATCATATCAAGTGGCGCCTCAGTAGTGGAGCTGGCCTGTAATGGATCTTCAAAACGCTCTGCCCCTTTACTCCGAGAGACCATTATCTTCCTGTTAACGTGCCCTGCCCACTTATCTCACTGTCGTCCTTACGCAAGTTTGCCTTCAGTCTTTTTCTTTGTATCATAAAAATGCCTCGTATCTTGTTGTACACGTTATGAATATTATTTTGTTACCTTTTTAGAATTTAATAATTTTTTGTATCACTTCTGCCGTACATATAACATTCTTTTCTTTGCTTCTATTTTCTTTAAATTTTCCCTGTATTTTCAAATTACACAGTTTTTAAAGTTTGTATTTGCTTTGTTTTCACTGCTCCTGCAATCTAAGAAAATTGTAATCATTAACGTGTTGTTTGTATGCTTGTGTGTGTGTGTTTTTAATGGAACAAAGGGATGAGAGGGGCGGGAACTTCTTGCTTGATGGTTAATGTTATCCTTATATTTTCCAGTGCAAAAAAAAAGGCTTAGAGGAAAATAAAATTGAGATTTTATACAGAAAATACAAGTGTAAGTCTGTGTTTTTTTTTACTCATAGACAAAAACAACAAATCAGTTAACAAAACAAAGCTAACATCTTTTATTCTTAGCACAATAAGTGCAGAGTTAGTGAAAGCAAAGAACTAATTAAACAACCATATGCAGTATATAAGATTGAGGTTTAAAACAAATTATAACTGGCAATTTACTTTAAGAAATGTTAGACATTATAGTGCAGGAAAGAAAAAATAAAGGACTCAGCCTTAATAGCAAAAAGACAGAAGTAATGGTAACAACAAAGAAAAAGAAATCACCGCAGTGCAAAAAAAGACAAGTGGAACAATATTAAAACAGGTTAAATGAATTTAAATATTTGGGAACATTGTTAACCTCAGTTAGTAGCTGTACAGCAGAGGTGAGATGCAGAATGGCTCAGGCAAAAGCAGCTTTAAAAAAATGAGGAAGATTCTGTGCAATACATTTTTGACAATAGAAACAAGAAAAAGAGTTCTTAAATGTTATGTATAGCCAATTTTAACATATGGATGTGAATCATGGATAATAGGACAACAGACAAGAAAATCACTGGTGGCTGTAGAAATGTGGTTTTACAGAAGAATGTTGAGAATACCATGGACAGCTAAGAAGAGATAACGAAAACATGCTGAAAGAGGTCAAAGCAAAAAGAGAGCCATTTTCCAATATTAGGAAGAAATAATCATAACTTTTGGCCATATAATGAGAAGGGAACAGCTGGGATATATTGTAACAACTGGAAAAATCGAGGGACGAAGATATAGAGGGAAGCAATGAGAAAAGATACCAGACAGCTTAATTAAGAAAATGGCTTGGCAGAAGGTCAACAAAAGAAATCTATCTATCTATCTTTCGTTCGCCTGAAGTATTGTCTATATCTGCAATGTTGTTTCCTGTATAAATTTTACTGTCTTTTGTAATTCTTGCAGTGGCCCATATAGTTTTGTCTGTAGTGTTGTATCTATGGGCCAATGGATTTTCCTCAGTCTACTATATTCAGTGCAGTCTTGAAGTATGTGTTCAGCAGTCTGGGGTGCCTGTCCACATGTACAAGTAGTGGATGTGCCGATCTTGAATTTTGTATACATATGACTATGGAGTCGATTGTGTCCTGTTCTTAGGCGTATAATGATAACTTGTTCATATCTATTCATATTATGAAAGGCATCCTGATTTGGGGCTTGTGGTCCTCTGATTGATTTGATTATCTGTTTCTTATGATGGTATGTAACTGGTGTATCTAGTTGTGTGCCTGTTGAACCTTCCTTTGAAAGAAAAGAAATGATAATAACTGTCGAGATAGAAAGTTGTGGAGAGATATGCTCACCTACACCAGCAGGCACGGTACTTGATGATGACGATAACTGGCAAAAATCCATAAATGACATGGAGAGTTTTGATTTCTGTCATGTTTGTCACGTTAGGTCCGTGAGAACAAACAAAATAAAGAATTATAACAAGTTACGCGACAGATAGAGAGCGTGTTTAACCAGCACGCTACTAGAACCGTTACCATGCATTCTCTTTACATCTGCTAAAAGGCGACTGAACACTTTTTATTTTATATTTGAGGAAATTATTGGGGAAATTCTTATTCGAAATGTACACGATGGTGAAATGTATATTTTCTGTGTGTGACAGCGAGTATCCGCCACTTTGAACATGCGCGTCTACAGTCTCGTTCTGATTGATGTGCGTGGGCGGGTGAAAAGTCAACAGACGTCATAAATCTACGTTCGAGCTAAAGACAGGAGATCACATGTTATTAGTCCGAAGAGTAAAGTACACGATCTGCTGGATCAATACAAGATAGGTTCGTAGTTTAAGATTACAGATTATGGCGTACTGCACCTGCAGTGAAAGTGGCAATCCTGTGTTAGATTAAAGACGGCAACTACAAGTTCTGAATTTTGCCAATGCACCCAGGGGTTCTCAAACATTTAGGAAATGACATTTTAAAAGAAGAGAAACAATTGTGCAACACGTATCTTGATCTGCATTAAAATATATGCCTTTTATTCGCCAACATCTTTCATCATAGAATCTTGGCACGTAGATTAACACCACTCCCCACACCAAAAAAAAAAAGAAAAATTTAAAATTGTATATAAATATAGTAAATATAAATATGTTGTTTTTTATTCTCTAAATTATAACAGATAAATGTGTTATTTTTGTCATTATAAAAACAAAATGAGAAATAAAGGTCACAGAAAAAATGTAAATGTAAATTGAACTTATATCGCGTGCAAAAGGACGCATGAAACAAAATAAAATTATTTTATCATTTTATTATTTTATCACTAACACCATATTTCCCTATACGCCACTTGGCGTGACGGGCGCTCTTTACTTTTTTACTCATTTCATGAGATTGGTGTTTGGCCATATACTAATAATTTGATAATCGCATGAGAAAGGTGTTTAGCCATCTACTAATAATTTTATCAACCTATGAGAATAGTGTTTAATTATCTATTAAAATTGTGTATGTCTGTAATTGTAAGATGGATACACAACAATGGCAGAATCTCTTCGACTTCGAGGAAGAGAACATCATTTTCTGCGGAGACTTTAATGCTAGAGGCAACCTGTGGAGGTAACGTCATAACCAACAAAAAGTTGGAAGACCTAGAGAACGCACTCGTGTCAGTCGATTAGTGTGCTTGAATGATGGAAGGGCAACCAGAATGACCACTCGAAAAGTGGACTCTTGACAGTGTCATAGACCTCGCACTGGTGTCAGTCGATTAGTGTGCTTGAATGATGGAAGGGCAACCAGAATGACCACTCGAAAAGTGGACTCTTGACAGTGTCATAGACCTCGCATTAGTGTCAGTCGATTTAGTGTGCTTGAATGATGGAAGGGCAACCAGAATGACCACTCGAAAAGTGGACTCTTGACAGTGTCATAGACCTCGCACTGGTGTCAGTCGATTAGTGTGCTTGAATGATGGAAGGGCAACCAGAATGACCACTCGACAAGTGGACTCTTGACAGTGTCATAGACCTCGAATTAGTGTCAGTCGATTTAGTGTGCTTGAATGATGGAAGGGCAACCAGAATGACCACTCGAAAAGTGGACTCTTGACAGTGTCATTGACCTCGCATTAGTGTCAGTCGATTTAGTGTGCTTGAATGATGGAAGGGCAACCAGAATGACCACTCGAAAAGTGGACTCTTGACAGTGTCATTGACCTCGCATTAGTGTCAGTCGATTTAGTGTGCTTGAATGATGGAAGGGCAACCAGAATGACCACTCGAAAAGTGGACTCTTGACAGTGTCATAGACCTCGCACTAGTGTCAGTCGATTTAGTGTGCTTGAATGATGGAAGGGCAACCAGAATGACCACTCGAAAAGTGGACTCTTGACAGTGTCATAGACCTCGCACTGGTGTCAGTCGATTTAGTGTGCTTGAATGATGGAAGGGCAACCAGAATGACCACTCGAAAAGTGGACTCTTGACAGTGTCATAGACCTCGCACTAGTGTCAGTCGATTTAGTGTGCTTGAATGATGGAAGGGCAACCAGAATGACCACTCGAAAAGTGGACTCTTGACAGTGTCATAGACCTCGCATTAGTGTCAGTCGATTTAGTGTGCTTGAATGATGGAAGGGCAACCAGAATGACCACTCGAAAAGTGGACTCTTGACAGTGTCATTGACCTCGCACTGGTGTCAGTCGATTTAGTGTGCTTGAATGATGGAAGGGCAACCAGAATGACCACTCGAAAAGTGGACTCTTGACAGTGTCATTGACCTCGCACTGGTGTCAGTCGATTTAGTGTGCTTGAATGATGGAAGGGCAACCAGAATGACCACTCGAAAAGTGGACTCATGACAGTGTCATAGACCTCGCACTGGTGTCAGTCGATTTAGTGTGCTTGAATAATGGAAGGGCAACCAGAATGACCACTCGAAAAGTGGACACTTGACAGTGTCATAGACCTCGCACTGGTGTCAGTCGATTTAGTGTGCTTGAATGATGGAAGGGCAACCAGAATGACCACTCGAAAAGTGGACTCTTGACAGTGTCATAGACCTCGCACTGGTGTCAGTCGATTTAGTGTGCTTGAATGATGGAAGGGCAACCAGAATGACCACTCGAAAAGTGGACTCTTGACAGTGTCATAGACCTCGCACTGGTGTCAGTCGATTTAGTGTGCTTGAATGATGGAAGGGCAACCAGAATGACCACTCGAAAAGTGGACTCTTGACAGTGTCATAGACCTCGCACTAGTGTCAGTCGATTTAGTGTGCTTGAATGATGGAAGGGCAACCAGAATGACCACTCGAAAAGTGGACTCTTGACAGTGTCATTGACCTCGCACTGGTGTCTTCCACCTTCGCACCGGTTTGAAAGGACAGAGCGCCCCTCGTAGGAGGCAGGAGAGATGGACACAGTCGCCCTGGTGGAACGTAGAAGTCGAGGAAGCTTGGCGGAACAAGAGATAAACGGCCAAGACATGGCAGAAAGCCAGAAAGAATGGAAGAACACAACCTGAGCTTTTGAAGTGTCTGAAAGAAGAGGTCGACCAAAAAAATGATGCACTTTAAACTATGTGTTAAGCAGGCTTGAGGATGCCAAATGGGATGACCTCTGTAAAAAAAAAGTGTTCTCCGAAAAATCGCTAGCAACATTCTGGTGCCTTCATCAGAGCATGAATAGCACAACACGATACAGAGGCATACCAGACTTTTAGAGTACAGGCCAGATGTGGCACAAATCTGATGAGAGAAAAGGGAAGGCCCTGCTTGCCCGCTACATTGAGCAGACTGACCAAAGAAATGAGGCTGTAAGAATGATGATACGGTGGTCGCTGTCAGAATTGTGTAATTATGTATTGCTTGGAGAATATCTCACAATCACCACCGATACAATTCGCACGACACTTAAAAGGTCACACAACACTGCTCCTGGTCCAGATGGTGTTCAGTACGACGACATAGGCGATTTAGCTGACGACGACTTGACAAAACTGGCCAATGAGTTTAATGTCAGCATTCGGAGTGGCCAGATTAAGGAGGAGTGACTACACAGCTACTTACTACCGCTACCGAAGCCAAACAAGGACCATTCGCAGATCAGTGCCTACAGAATCATCACAATGCAGAACACCACGGACAAGCTGCTGGAGAAAATAGTTGCCCGTGTCCTCACCTGTCACTTGAACAGAACGCGCATTCCCACCAACACTGGGAGGTTATAAATATAATAAAGAGAAATGTCTCAATGCGGCAGTCTTCGCCTTTGACGTCTTCCAAGGCTTCCACAGACAAGAGGAGACATGTGCTGCTGCTATAGATCTCGAGGATGCACACAACAGGGTACCATTTGAATGTCTCATACACATGCTCCTCACATTGGTG
This sequence comes from Megaustenia siamemsis, assembly GCA_032433765.1. Lineage (NCBI taxonomy): Eukaryota > Metazoa > Mollusca > Gastropoda > Stylommatophora > Ariophantidae > Megaustenia > Megaustenia siamemsis. Next base: position 43,779,587 of record JAVIAB010000051.1, on the reverse strand, counting down.
GTGCACCCTTCCTCATTACATGGATCGTCGCGGCACTGTTTCAGAGGAAGGTGATACTCAGATGTGGAAGTTGGTCTTCCGAGCCAACATCCATTTGTCCTTGGCTGCCACAAGGATCACCATTGTCACCAGTTCTGTTCAACGTGCACACAATAACGATCACGGAACAACAGCTGGATGGGAGGGGAAGAACAATCACTTTTGCTGATGATATTCTGGTATATCGACAGGGAAGAGACAGATGGGAAATCGCCTCCACAATGCAGGACGAACACGATCTCATTTCTTTCTGGTGTGGGGTTTCAGCTGCCTTTTTTAATCCTAATAAAGCATCAGTTTCATGGTTGTCCCTTAACAATCATATCGTTAATACGGACACACCGGTTGTATGAATGGGAGCTTATGAAGTGACCATGGAGAAGTTGATGACATACCTCGGAGTTAAGTTTGATCGCAGCCTGTGTTTTCGGGACCACGTCGACCATGTGATTTCAAAATCCCGCAACGGAGTAGCCGCCTTGAAGGTCGTGGCAGCTTCCAACATCGAGCAGAGGCTACTTACTCTTCTGTTCCAGGGATTAGTCCTCGCACCAATCGAGTATGTCCTGGCAATTCTTATTGTCAGTACGACTCAAATTGATAGGCTGGAGAAAATACAAAATGAAGCCATGCTCATTATCTTGGGGTGAACGAGGGACACTCCCTGTGCAGCAATGAGGTATCTTCTTCACTTTCCAACCATGGAAGACAGAATGAAGATCTGGAGGGCACGAGCATACCTGAAGATTAGTGCAGATAAAGAGCATCCATTGCACCACGAGCTCAACACAGGGAAAGGTGCAAGTCTAAAAAAGAGGTAATTTATGGGTGGGCCGAGCAGAAGATGTCATCAAACAGGTCTGTGGGCTTACTAATATCGACGTTGATGAGGAGTGGATACGTGTGCTTACGTCATTCAACGGGACTTTCTCGTGTATTGTTATAATCGACAGGAAAGTAGGAATCATAACTCAGTAGTGGTCAATGCGGAGGTCAACGGTCTCATCTGCGACAACACCGATGAGAAAGATGCAGTCATCTATACAGACGGATCTGTAATACGACACCAAAGGAGTGCATGGGCATTTACAGCACGCTTGGCAGGCAGAATAGTCAAAGAAGACAGTGATGCATACGTCATGACCACGAGTAGCAGCATGACGATGGAGGTGATGGCAGTGACCAGGGCATTCAACTTGTTAGAGTCACAAGATGACACTCATGCCTGTATACTGAGTGGTTCGATGAGCATGATAAGAAAAACTGAGGCGGGCTCTGTACGTATGTAATGAGTAGGATCATTGCAGAAGTAAAAAATACGTAAGGTCACCTTTGTCTACGTCCCAGGACATGCGGGAGTACGGGAAATTGAAAGAGCGGACAGGCTGGCTAACTTCGCTGTCGTTTAGGACGGTCACACAATGGATCGGGTGGACATCATCATTGCCCTCCTAGATGTAGGAAGAGCACAGGACTTCGACAAACACAAATCAACTTCTTCGGATGAAAGAGATGGGAGTTAAGATGGGCACAGCCAGAAATGAGAAACTTAGTGGGCGTGTAAGAAGACTTATCAACCAACACAGAACTGGAGTCGTCAGTCGCTGGACACTGCGGGACTTGCTGAGGAGGGATCTGAGCACCTATGGACATGTTCGGAGTGCAATGATGATGACCCGCAAATAACTCAATAACTCATCGACTAATAATTTTATAATCTCATGAGAATGGTGCTTAACCATCTACTAATAATATTATCTTCTTCTTCTTCTTTCCTTCCTCATCTGCCTTTCAGCGTCGAGGGGAGATATAATTTGCGGTCTTTTGCTCTTCTGTTCGCCTCTGCTGCTTTTATGTTTCCTAGTGCTTCTAATATTCCATCGATCCATCTTTTTCGTGGTCGACCCTTGGGTCTGGTGTTCTCACAATTAGTACGGACGGCTCGTTGTGTTGTATTTTGATCTTTCTGCCTTATCAAGTGGCCAAACCATTTAATCTGTTGTTTCCTTTTATATTCTATGGCGGAGGCTATTCCTAGCTTTTTTCTCAGTTCTTCATTTCTAATCTTATCTATCAGACTGTTTCCTGTCATTCGTCTAATACATTTCATCTCATTAGAGGTTATTTTTTTTTATTGTTCTTGCATCTAGGGTCCAGGTCTGGCATTGGTAGCACAACGTTGGGATGAAGATTGTATTGTATAGTGCTCGTTTTGCCCCCAGAGTTATTTCCTTGTTGGATAATAGTGGTGATAACTGTCCAATGATTTGACAAGCTTTGTTGCATCTTGATTCTATCTCTGCTGTTTGAAAATTATCATGTGTGACTAAACTTCCTATCCTATGTATTTGAATTCCTCTACTTGTTTTAGTTGTCTGCCTTTTATAGTTATGTTGATGTTCTGTTTATTTTTGGCGACATTCATGACTTCTGTTTTATTGATGTTGATTTTCATTAAAATAGAAGAATAGTTTTATCATATCATGAGAATGGTGTTTAGCCATCTATTAATAAATTGATCATCTCATGAGAATGGTGTTTAACCATCTACTAATAATTTGATCATCTCATAAGAATGGTGTTTAACCATCTACTAATAATTTGAACATCTCATGAGAATGGTGTTTAACCATCTACTAATAATTTGATCATCTCATGAGAATGGTGTTTAACCATCTACTAATAATTTGATCATCTCATAAGAATGGTGTTTAACCATCTACTAATAAGTTGATCATCTCATGAGAATGGTGTTTAACCATCTACTAATAATTTGATCATCTCATGAGAATGGTGTTTAACCATCTCCTATTGAGCGCCTACAACCGCCGATGATCTAGCTTTAAAGATTGAAAAAGACCAAGATCAGATAGACACAGAGACATCTCGGCAGCCTGGCAAACGAATGTAGAAGATCAAGGATAGAAAACTGAGCATTCTAACAACGCTTGAAAGTTATATTGATATGATAACAAGTAAGCATTAATATGTATGTTATTTATTCTTTGTGCTTCATGTGTATAAAAGTAACATATGGTCTCTGTTATTATCTCACTTGACATTTAAAAAAGTTATTTTTCAATATCTCATTCGTTTTTGGTTATATTCTGTGTCACTATCAAGCTATGTAGCTTCCCTATGTGCACTGCAATTAATTACAATTTTAGGCTGAAATATGAACGTCATCTGCTGTGTATTTGTTAATGTACGTTTTAAGTTATTTCACTTATTTTTATTAAATAATCATCGTTTTATAATTTTTAGCACGAGCTTTGCTGCAGTACATGAGCATGACTTCCTAACACAAAGATCGTGGGCGTCACATCGAAAAGAACACATTCCAGAAGATAAAACTGCAAAAATAGCTGTATAAATGTAATATTTAGATTAAGTCCCGTAAAGTTAGGCAATCATTCAATTATCCCATACAGTTGACTTCCTTTTACACGCACAAATTTAACACTTGGCTTGCATTGTATTGCTCCCCGACGAGAAACTAGACATTCGACCTTTACATGACTAGACAAAAACTATTCGAACGTTTCACATCGAATTTGAACTAGACGACAGTTAATGCATAGTCTATCGTGTAACCGTAATGCATAGTCTATCGTGTAACTGTAATGCATAGTCTATCGTGTAACTATAATGCATAGTCTATCGTGTAACCGTAATGCATAGTCTATCGTGTAACTGTAATGCATAGTCTATCGTGTAACCGTAATGCATAGTCTATCGTGTAACCGTAATGCATAGTCTATCGTGTAACCATTATGCATAGTCTATCGTGTAACCGTAATGCATAGTCTATCTTGTAACCATTATGCATAGTCTATCGTGTAACCATTATGCATAGTCTATCGTGTAACCATTATGCATAGTCTATCGTGTAACCATTATGCATAGTCTATCGTGTAACCGTAATGCATAGTCTATCGTGTAACCGTAATGAATAGTCTATCGTGTAACCGTAATGTATAGTCTATCGTGTAACCGTAATGCATAGTCTATTGTGTAACCGTAATGTATAGTCTATCGTGTAACCGTAATGCATAGTCTATCGTGTAACCGTAATGTATAGTCTATCGTGTAACCGTAATGTATAGTCTATCGTGTAACCGTAATGTATAGTCTATCGTGTAACCGTAATGTATAGTCTATCGTGTAACCGTAATGAATAGTCTATCGTGTAACCGTAATGCATAGTCTATCGTGTAACCGTAATGTATAGTCTATCGTGTAACCGTAATGTATAGTCTATCGTGTAACCGTAATGTATAGTCTATCGTGTAACCGTAATGTATAGTCTATCGTGTAACCGTTATGTATAGTCTATCGTGTAACCGTAATGCATAGTCTATCGTGTAACCGTAATGCATAGTCTATCGTGTAACCGTAATGCATAGTCTACCGTGTAACCGTAATGTATAGTCTATCGTGTAACAGTAATGTATAGTCTATCGTGTAACCGTAATGCATAGTCTATCGTGTAACCGTAATGCATAGTCTATCGTGTAACCGTAATGTATAGTCTATCGTGTAACCGTAATGTATAGTCTATCGTGTAACCGTAATGTATTATAGTCTATCGTGTAACCGTAATGTATAGTCTATCGTGTAACCGTAATGCATATTTTCTCATGGCAAGGCGCTGTGTCAAGGAGCAAGGGTTCGATCCTGCTTCGGATTGTCTATTGCTCTTTATTTTGCTCTGTTGATTATCTGTATTTTTTCGAGTGTTGTAAACATACCTTTCCCCCTGAAATGGTTCGTTGATCTGCCGCCACGGAAAGGTTCCGTTTATCATTTATCATAATATTAATTTATTATTCGTCTCCTGTTTATTAGTGAGGACCTCTAACTTCAATGCTGCAGTGAATCTCTGTGGTCAGCAATAACTAATGTTCCTTCTAAGCTGTGTATGCGGCAGCTGCGCATTTGCCATAAATGTTCCCACAGATTATACGCGTATCTTGTTACTAATTACGATTATTTATTATTCATCGCACTCTACTACTTAACTTGAAAAAAACATGAAATGAAAATCAAGAACTTTAATTCTCAAGATCTCAATAAATTGTATGTTGAAACAGAGCGCTTGTAATTTATGAATTTTAACAGTTTATTGAACGAGAAAGTATCCTTTATTGATAACGTGTGCTGGATAAAGAGGCATGATAGTTTTAATGGCGCACTGCAGCTTTGAATTTTCAGCTCAACACATCAAAAGTTCCGCTCATTCGGTGAGAAAAATTACAGGGAACATTGAGTAATAATATATGGGAAGAGTGCTAGCTCATTTCGTCGTCTGATATTCTGGAATGGTAAATAAAAGTATTAGCAGAAAACATTAACGAATGGTGGTTGTCATTATGTTATTTGTTGTCGGAGAGACTTCAATCGTTTTGTTGACTGATCTTTTATACTAATATACGATTTACCTATACTAATATACGATTTACCTATACTAAAATACGATTTACCTATACTAATATACGATTTACCTATACTAATATGCGATTTACCTATACTAATATGCGAATTTACAGTTTTTTAAAGTGTTTATTACTGTCCAAACCTAAGATTCATTTCCATTAATACAGAGATTTTCTTTGTGTCCAATTTGATGAAGAAGATAGATGAAAGGCCACACAATGCCAATGTCGTAGAAATATATAGCATGATGTCAGCAGCCAAAATATTATTTGACCATAGTCACATTTTAATGGCGAATGTAGTGAGCATCAATGGTGTCTTTCATAAGCAGAAACCAAAATCGGCATCCATTTGAGGCTGGGCAAAACCTAAAGCCGTCCATTGGAATGAACCTCTTGTCCCAGTAGACCGATTCACTAGCCACAAAATGACGAAGAGATGACGTCGTTATTAATATGTGTATGTTTTATTTGATTTTAACTCTCATTTCATAAACTCGTGTGGTTATTTTAAGTAATCTATAAGCCATCACGAGAAGGTACACCAAAGTTATGCCCTCTCGATGTTTATAATACCATTGATTGATGAAAATAATAACCAGGAGGTTTTATAGAAAGTCAAAGCAAAAAAAAATGCATTACCAACATCAGGAACAAACATAATGCTCTTGTTTTGGCCATGTAATGGTTTATTATGACAAGTGGAGAGTGAAGTCGAGGACAAATTGATTGGGCAAAGAAAAGCAGAGAAAAAGAATACAGTGAAGCAAAAGAAAATGACATGGTATGAAATAAATAGTTCAATTGATAAAGAACTGTGGAGACAAAAAGTTGTGGAGAGACATGATCAGCTACGCCATCAGACACGGCACTTGGTGATGACACCATGGAGTGTTGCTTTGTTTCTTGATAGTTGTAATACTTTTATAATTCGCCATTTATCATTATCTGAGATAAAGATATCATTTCCAGTCACATTCCCTGTTCCTCTTACTGCTGCACAAGTTCTGTATAGATGTTTCTTCTGCTAGACCTGTGAACCGCATTAAATTGAGAGGCATTGACTGCCAAAGTGTTTTCCTTTAAACTTAAATATGTACAAAAAAATGTCCAACAACGTCGTGTCCAATACAAACAACACAACCGAACTCATCCTGTGTAATTCGCCTGCAATCGCGTATCCAACACTCTTATATATTCATATCTTTTACTGCAATTGCTGAGATCTTCCTCTTCTTTCCTTCCTCATCTGTCTTTCAGCGTCGAAGGGAGATATAATTTACGGTTTTTTGCTCTATGTTAACCTCTGCTGCTGTTATGTTTCCTAGTGCTTCCAATATTCCATCGATCCATCTTTTTCGTGGTCGACCATTGGGTCTGGTGTTCTCATAACGTTTGTTGAAGGCTCGTTGTGTTGTGTTTTGTTCTTTCTGCCTTGTCACGTGGCCAAACCATTTTATCTGTTGTTTCCTTATATATTCTATGGCAGGGGCTATTCCTAGCATTTTTCTCAGTTCTTCATTTCTGATCTTATCTCTCAGAGTGCTTCCTGTCATTCGTCTAACACATTACATCTCTGTAGAGGTTATTTTTCTTATTGTTCTTGCATCTTGGGTCCAGGTCTGGCATCGCTGAGATGATATCAGTAAATGATATTTCTTTTTTTTCTCAAAATTCATGTCCCAACAGACATTTCACATATGGACAACTCTCCATACACATTATTTTCACGATTGTAAATCACTTTAAGTTTCATAACCTTCAACCGTGACAAATCTAATCGCAATTCTCCTTTCAGTGCAGTCACCATTAAAAAATTAATACAAAAAGCCTTACGGTGCCATATTGCAGAAGCATTTTTAAAAATCGTGAAAAAATTAAGAATTACAACCCTGTGGTTTTCACTGTAATGCTAACATCATTAAGGAGGAAAAATTAGAAATACAAAAACATTAATTTTGGACGACGTAATGTGTAACATATTTCGCTACAATTGCACGTATTTCTTAGAAAAGAGCAAATAGATCAAACATAACATATGATCAGGTGTGTTTTTGTAGAAAAATAAACAGTCACAATTTACACAAATTTGAAAACAATAAACCCGTTGTCCTGAGATGTGCTCCAGATAAAAAAAATTAAAAAAAAATATATTTGCCATTCAAGGAGAAATATAGAATTCTCATCATCATCGTGTGCCATACAGGTAGGCGTAGGCGATCATGGCAATCTTCTATCTACAGTGCATCGTATCAGTTCGTTGACTGTTTTCCCTGCCAGACACCAAGCTATCCAGTATTTTCTCTCTTTGTCGTCCGCGATCTCTATATCCTTATTATTTCGCCAGCTGTTACCAAGTATTCCAACTTTCTTCTTCTCACGATGTGTCCGAAAAGTATAGATTGTTTCTTTCTGTGAAACAGTGGATAGGAGAGGAGAATGAATGAAACAGAGCATAAATAATAGTGTAGATGAAACAGGCCATAGAAGGGGGGGGGGGAGATAAGTGGAGATAAAGAGAAGGGACTAAATAAGCATGATTTGGGGTGAACTGTTTTCAGGGAGTGGGGAAATGAGAAACAGGAGGTGAGTTTTAAGTCAGTTGCATCTGTGCTGGTGGTCCTGTGCGGGCGGCTGAAGAAAATCAGTCGAGACCGTGGACTTAGAGAGAATGAGTTGAACAGATGGAAGTTAGGTTATTCATAGGGCAGTAGCCAATAGTTAGTTGTAAGAATTCGAGGATTATAGTGTTTGTAAATTAGTAAGTGTTCTGTGTTAAATGTTAGAATAAGATATATGTAGAGAGCAGTGGATAAGGTTATATTGCTTGGTCTGCAACACAACTGATTATGAATCAGAGCAGTCAACGCAGTAATCTTGTTGGACAATTGTAATTAGCTGCTACCATGAAGAATTAGATGGGTAGAGAGAGCATATGTTGAGTGCAGCGGATGAAGCTAGGGTTGCTTTATCTGAAATAACCTGATTATGAATCAGAGCAGTCAACGCAATGAATCTGGTGGAGATGTGGAATTCCTCCAACAGTAGACGACTTTGAGGAAGTCGTGGCAGAAAACCTGAGAAGCTGTGTTTAGCTTCTACCGTGTAAAGTGACTGTTTTTGTGATCATGTTTGATTGCACATACGTGGGAATCCATATAGAGATTTCAGAGAGACTTGTTAAGCTATGAATTAGCTTGTACCATGAACAATTGACTTTCGTGATCATGAGTGACCCCATACAACATAAGGAACGTCGAGATAGACTTCCATAGAGACTTGTCAAGTTATGAATAGCGTTGCTATGAAATTGATTTCGGTGGTCAGGTTGATCACTCCCATAGTCAGAACCTCAGGGAAGGGTTCTACGAAACAATGAGGTTCACACATATTCTTGATGTTAACGTATGTTTTGTCAAATTTGAAATGTTCTGTATGCTCCGGACATGCGCTTGTAATTAAAGATGTTTTTGTGTTCAACTGAACTGTTGTTAAGTCATTCAAGCAGTTTAATTATGCAATGATCCAGCGAGTGAACGAGCGGGATAAGTCGCGGAGAAGTAACACAACATAAGGTGAAGTACAAAATTACAGATCCTGACGGCTTGAAGAGAACGGCGGTAACAGGGCGAGCACACGACAAGTCCGAAGGAGTAACGACACGTCAAAGGGGAAATGGTCAAGAGAGAGGTTGTTACTCCATCTAGCAGCGAGAAATCGTCAGAGAAGATCCGGCCATTGACAGTATCACGAGTCATGCTCATCGTGCAGATGCACCTGTGGTAACTTCTGACTCGTGATACGAGGAATCCGTGATGATGTCACAGAATGTCATTATTGACTGTCGTCATTTAAGGCGAGCATAAACAGGCATAAGGTGCTCTGTATATCAAGTGGAGCCCTGCAGCTGCAGTGTTATATATATATATATATTGAACAGTATAAGATTACATCTTACGGTTACATCTGATGGTTTTAGGAGTTCCCTTTTTGTGTTGGCCTCTTTGAAAATTTCCTCATTGGTCTTTTTAGCTGTCCAGGGAACTTTCAACATTCTTCTGAGAAATCCCATCTCCCAACTCCAATCGTCTTTTCATTTGTTTGTCTACTGTCCATGATTCGCTTCTATTGGTTAGAATTGGTTCTATATAGCACCGATGAACCCTCTTTCTCATTTCTATTGACATAGATTTGGTGCACAAGATATTATTTATTTTCTGAAATGCTATTTTGGCCTGAGCTATTCTGTTTTTTTTATTTCTGTGGTACATCTTCCATCTGATGTGCCCAAGTATTTGACGCGTTGCACTTGTTTCAGATTTGTCATGTTTATTTTTATGCTGCGTGATGTGATAATTGTTATAGAATTCTACCCATTAATTTTTTAATTGTTGTAATAGCTTACATCGACATATAGTTTATAATTTCTTCAAGTGTGCTTTTTAAACTCATAAACAACTGCAGAGTTTGAAGAAACTTTGGAGAGAACAAATGAATAAAGTCGTTACTTATATTCTTCTCTTTGTCCATATCCGACTTCTTTTGTTTCCTTAATGGGTTGCGTCAATCCTACTTTTGGCACTTATTGTTGAACGGGTCCAAGCCACCAAAAAAGCACTTGAGCTGGAGGTGGTCACTGACTGCAAGCTAACTGTTTGAGTCAAGACAGGTAAATCAAAACTGTTCAAGATCCTACTTCACCTCCCGGTCGTGTACCTTGAACAGACTAACTAGTCAGGCCAAATTAGCAGGGGTCGGAAAGGGAAGCCACTCTATTTTATTACAGGCAATGAAGAAAAGTCGTCGAACAAAACAGAAGAATAACCTGGACCGTCCATTTTCAGCACACGCTTCATTTTGAAAACTTCCATAATTGTTGGTTACAAAGAAGCTTGTGTTTGCTGTCAAAATATCTTGAAGGGTTTTAGCAGTTGGCTACAAACAATACCACAAAGGTAACGTGACAAATTAGAGACATTTTGCTAACTATAAACGTATACAAAAAATAGAAGAAAAAAAACACTTTAGGATGTAAAATAGAAATGGTAAAACAGTGGAATGCAATCATCATCATCATTGAGCGCCGTCTCCGCATCGAAGGTTGGCTACCACGGAGTGCCATTTCCCTCTGTATCTTACTTTGCTGGTGCAGGTTGTCATAGGCTGATATAATCTTTTGATGTTATTCGTCAATGTTAGTCTTGCTCTGCCCCTTCCTCTTTTACCTTGTAGGCCTATTATCCCTTCCAAGGTTACTTTTAGTAGGCTGCTGTCTATTTTAACTTGACCCAAACTATCCAGGTTGTCTAATTTGAATTGTGTTTAGTAGTTCTCTTTTCATTTTTTGTGTTTTAAAACTTCATCATTTGTTTTCTTTTCTTTGCATCCAATTCTTCCTATTCTTCTATAACTCCAAATTTCAAATGCAATAGTTTGCAATGCAATATTTAATATAAACAACTGAAGAAAGATGGCAGCAAACGGCAACCTTTTCACTGAAGCAGTGAATATTAAACAATGAAAAAAGTAGTTGAACTAAACATGTTTGTTGCCCATATATCAATAATTCCAAACACCAAAAAATAGGAAGGACAGTAAAAAAACTAATTTGTTGTAATATCTCGCAGAAATTAGTCCTGGTTAATGCTAAATTTCAAATAAATCCAAAAACTATAATTTAAAAAAAACGTGAAAATTGAACACTATTCTAGTGGGAAAATATGACAAGCAGGCTCGCTCAATGAAAGAACTTGAATTTGTTGTTCAGTCGTTGAAAGGAAGAAAATCTCTAAGTAAAGTATGTGTGATCATAGCCAAGTTTTAAAGATTAGGCTGACAGCAACGAAAACACTTCAATAGATCAAGAGCTGAGGCCGGAAGCATGGAATTTTTCACAGACCGGAGAAAAATAACAATAATGCTTTCATCGCTTGAAACAAAGAAAAAAGGTAGGCTTAAACCCGACAACTACATACCAACCAGCCTCTTAAGCATCACATAAAAGCTTATGAAGAGAACGATCAATATCAATCTAAGCTGGCAGATCAAAGAGAAACAAATCAATCTGCACAAGAGCAGGCAGCATCGGACAATAAATGTCCAGAGAAGATCAAGTCGTAAACATAAACAGGAAATCTTAGAAGCTTTCAAGAAAAACACATTAGCAGCATGGATAGACATTGAAAAAGCTTCTGGTCAAGTCTAAAGACATGATGAAGGATAGATCACAAGATAATTTTCTGACTTGCAATAAAAAACATATACAATTTAACACACACAAAGAAGACATATTCCATTCACATTACACTTCAGTGTTATGCAATTATTTACATTTGAGTGTCAAGCACTGCATGGTTTTTGAAAAAAAAGAAATATCTTTTTTCTTTAGAGAACATACAAGTATGACATAATTAAAAATAAAACAAATCACAACGAATTGTAGATAATACATTATGAAACCTGTTCGATAGACATTTATTTATTTTCATTTGAAATAATTTTTGACAGAGCAAAAATCGCTGACACTTGCAAGCTATTTGAGTTATCAATGGCCAATATTCTGTTTTATTTAACTGTGATCAATCAATGCGTCACTTATTAATAGTTATGTGAACATGATGCAAGAGAAACACACAAATGTCCTATCATCAATGGCTTGTAAAATAGGACCTGAGCTCAACCAAGAGAAACACACAAATGTCCTATCATCAATGGCTTGTAAAATAGGACCTGAGCTCAACCAAGAAAACACACAAATGTCCTATCATCAATGGCTTGTAAAATAGGACCTGAGCTCAACCAAGAGAAACACAAATGTCCTATCATCAATGGCTTGTAAAATAGGACCTGAGCTCAACCAAGAGAAACACACAATGTCCTATCATCAATGGCTTGTAAAATAGGACCTGAGCTCAACCAAGAGAAACACACAAATGTCCTATCATCAATGGCTTGTAAAATAGGACCTGAGCTCAACCAAGAGAAACACACAAATGTCCTATCATCAATGGCTTGTAAAATAGGACCTGAGCTCAACCAAGAGAAACACACAAATGTCCTATCATCAATGGCTTGTAAAATAGGACCTGAGCTCAACCAAGAGAAACACACAAATGTCCTATCATCAATGGCTTGTAAAATAGGACCTGAGCTCAACCAAGAGAAACACACAAATGTCCTATCATCAATGGCTAGTAAAATAGGACCTGAGCTCAACCAAGAGAAACACACAAATGTCCTATCATCAATGGCTTGTAAAATAGGACCTGAGCTCAACCAAGAGAAACACACAAATGTCCTATCATCAATGGCTTGTAAAATAGGACCTGAGCTCAACCAAGAGAAACACACATATGTCCTATCATCAATGGCTTGTAAATAGGACCTGAGCTCAACCAAGAGAAACACACAAATGTCCTATCATCAATGGCTTGTAAAATAGAACCTGAGCTCAACCAAGAGAAACACACAAATGTCCTATCATCAATGGCTTGTAAAATAGGACCTGAGCTCAACCAAGAGAAACACACAAATGTCCTATCATCAATGGCTTGTAAAATAGGACCTGAGCTCAACCAAGAAAAGACAGAAGAATAAAAAATCAGATTCGTCAACAAGAAAAAAAATATACACGAGAGGAAAAGCAGAGAAAGAAATAGAATACATCTTGGAAGCTGCGTTGATCTAGAAATGGACACAGGCAAGAAATTAGAATAAAAAAAGTTTGGTAAAGCATTAGTGGTCTGGATCAGTAGTTTGGTAAAGCATTAGTGGTCAGGATCAGTAGTTTGGTAAAGCATTAGTGGTCAGGATTAGTAGTTTGGTAAAGCATTAGTGGTCAGAATCAGTAGTTTGGTAAAGCATTAGTGGTCAGGATCAGTAGTTTGGTAAGCATTAGTGATCGGAGTTTGCATTTTATCGATAAAATATGGAAATAAAATTGCTAAACACAAAAACAAAGCTCAGGACTTTTCAAATCAATTGTATTATCCATTCTTACTTAAGCACGCCAGAGCTGGAGAACAAACTAAAGAAACTGAAAACAGTGGCTGCATTTGAGAACAAATGCCTCAAGAAAATATTTCGTATACCATGGGATGAATTCAAAACAAGTGCAGAAATAAAAGAAATAACAAATCATCCAAAAATATAATCTATAACAAAGAGAAAAAGATGGGCATTTGTTGGCCATGTGATGAGAAGAGACAACGAGAGAATCCCAAAGCAGGCCCTCAAATGAAAACAAGAGGGGCAAAGAAAATGAAGCAGATCTAGAGAAACATTAACAATAAAACTTAAGTGAGAGGCAACAATAACACTCCCTCGACACGATTGAGCAACACTTGAGAATAGGGGCGTTTAGCGAGATACATTGAGGGTTATGTGAAAGATCTGACACACGATATCTCATATTATATGTCAGATATAGTATCTAGAATCTTTGCTCTGTGTGCCGTCTCGAAAGGACAATAGATAGAATTCATTTAGGAAAATCCAGAACCATCCAGACCCTGCTCCACCTCTCCGTGGTGCCTCTAGTAACAGACTAACCTGTTCAGTCTGGTCAAACGAGTAGGGATCGAAGAGGGAAGACAAACCGGTACTCCAAAATGTCGTGCTGAAGTCGGATGTGTTGGGCCAAAAGGCGCAAATATAACAGTTATACTGTAAACCACAACACAACGCAGACATACCCACTTAACGTCCTTTTAAGGGCGGATGATAAAGAGGAATTCTACAGTCTACGAATACTCTAGAATACTTTAGTTATCGGGCGAACGCAAGCAAGCAAGCAAGCATTTAGGAAAATGACAGTGCAGCTGGTAAACATTCATATAACCATCACAGAATTGAGATGTAAGAAACCTCACGAAAAACTGCGGACACTAAATGAGAGTAAGAGAGTAACAACATGTGTGGTTAAAACAACTGTCAAAACTAACATCAGAACGAAATAAGAAAGATATCATCATCACCATCATCATGTGCCGTATCGGTTGGCGTAGGCGATCGTGTCCTTCCACAATTTGCTATCCACAGTACATCGCATTCATTCTATTGTTGACTATTTTCCCATGTCATGGCACCAAGCTATATAGTATTTTCTCTCTTTGTTGTCTACGATCTTTCTTTCCTTGTATTTTGCCAGTTGTAACCACGTAATCTAACGTTGCTCTTCTTATGACGTGCCCGCAAAAATACTGATTATTTCTAACGATGGTCATCACAATTAGTGGCGCGTGACTTCTTTGGGGTCGCTACAAAGATAGATTTTAGTAGATCTCCGGGTTATGTGTCCACTTTCATATATGTCGTTGAGTAGTTTTTTTTTATGATTTGTACTCCCAGCTCTTCTATTGCATTTATCTCTTCGATTAATATATTACCGGGACCGGGAACATTGTCTATTCTCATGTGTTGAATTGCCTCCTCCACTTCACGATGGATTATTGGTGCTCCTGTGCCTTTGTTTGATTTGTTTGCTTTTGTCTTTCACATTCATAGAGTTGACTGATATATCCTGTCCATCTTTCCTTTATCTTCTCTTCTCCCATTATTATATTTCTTTTAATTGATTTCCATATGCTTTGACTCATTTTTTTCTATTAATTCACTTAACTGATTGTGCATAAATTGTGTGTGTATGTTTTTATTCTGATTATTTTTCCATTTCTTCATGTTTCTGCTTTAACCATCGTTCCCTTGCTTCTCTGAATTTGATTTAGATCTCTTTGTACAATATTTTTTATGTCTGTACTTCTTTCTTATGTTTTCGTCTTTTGTCCATTAATTCTAGTATTTCTTCTGTCATCCATTCTTTCGTGTTGATTCTTTTTAGTCACTGGCATTATATAATGTACTATCAACCCTTACGTATGCGTGTGAAAGCTGGAAAACAACAAGAGATATAGAAACAAAGTTGAACGCATTCGAAAATAAATGTCTAAGGAAAATACTTGGTATAGAATGGAACGAATTCAAAACAAACGAGGAAATTAGAGAAATCGCCAATCAACCACTAATATCTTCAGTAATAAAGAAAAGACGATGGTCATACGTTGGACATGTGATGAGAAGAGATAATAATCGAATAGCAAAGCAAGCCCTCATATGGGAAACAACAGGTAAAAGAAAAAGAGGAAGACCCAGGGAGACACTGAGAAGAACATTGATGAGAGAGGCAAGAGCAGCAGGAATCGGCTCCCTCAATGAGATAGAACTGCTTGCACAGAACAGAGACAGATGGCGAGATTTAATAAAATATCTTTAAAAGAAAACTGCTAGAACAAAAATTCATATAGGAGAAGGTGTATCTTGGTCTACGCCCTATGGGCCGGTTACGGCTCGAAAGGTCAATAGATAGATAGATTATATATTTTGATGTTTGTTGAATCGATTGTTTGAGCATTCCCCACTGCTCCTCTTATTTTCTCAATAGCATTATATCTATTTTGTACTATCGTGCTATCTTATACTTATCACTCATCTGTCTACTCTGAACATATCTAGTTCTAATTTCATATTTCTTGGAGATTTCTGTGTCTTCTGCAATTGTATACGCATTAGTACAATTACTAGTACATGGTCACTATTGCAATCTGCTCCTGGCCTTGTTTTAACAGATGTTAGTCCATTCCTGAATCTTCTCTGTACCAGTATAAAACAATTTGATTGTGCACTTTGTTGTCTGGGCTTTGCCATGTCCATAGTCGCCTAGGGTGTTGTTTGAACCAGGTGTTACCTATAATCATTTCATGTGTCTTTACCCAATCTATCAATATATCCCCCCTCCCCCGTCATTAGTCTCTCCAAGGCCATGTCCTCCAGTCATATTTTGCACTTTAGCTGTTCCTACCTTTGCTTTGAAATCCCCTAATATAATAGCTATTTCTTGGGATTTACACTGTTCCATAGCCATCTCTAGCTCGCACTTAAAGGTTCTTCCTTACTGTTACTTGTTGGTGCATAAGTTTGAATTATGTTGATATCCGTTTGGTCTACCTCTCAATTTCACTAGCAGGATTCTATTTGTTATTAGATGAAATTCTGTCATTATTTTGCTTCTTTCACTATCTAACACGATGCCCACTCCTCATTCGTGTGTGATTCCTCCTGAGTAAATTACAATTCCACTGTTGCGTTGTATCCTGCGCCTTTCCATCTCATTTCACAATAATCCCAAGACGTTCAATTTCATTCTAATTTCTTTGTCTGTTGTTTTCTAGCTTACCAACCTGGAATGCTTATATAATGTTCCAAGTTCCTATTGATAGTGTCTCTTTATTTTTGATCTTGCATATAGTAGCCTGATGACGATCGGGTGTCACCTGTAGCACATGCCGTTCCCTACCGGGCGAGGTGGCTGCTTTGGAGTCCCGATTAACGTCTTTAGCTGTCCATGTTGAATTTTCTTTTTAAAAAATGTGTTCGATAATATAAGAAAGTAGTTTGTCATTCTTTCTTTTTAGGCAGTGACTGTGCTGTTGGAGATCGCAGCCATTGTCTCTACTAATGAGATCCTCTGTCTGCCATCACGGAGTGGGAACAATATCCGGCACCACTTGTCGGCTGCTCCCACAACACCATCCACCACCGCCTCTAATGGCACGTAACCCTGGTAGGGGAGCTAAACTGGAACTCCACCTTGCCCAAGGGTGTCCTATAGACTAACGCAGGAAAGGAGACGTATTACTCCTCCTTTGGTAGGGGATCCTACTATCCCGCAAACCCACTATTTAAAAAAAAACATCTACAGAATCTCATTCATTCATCTTCCTCTCTGGCCTAAATCGACACATAGGGCGGACGTCATAGTTCTCCACAAATGACGATTTTCGGTTAGTTCTTGTAGTTCTTGATTGTTTCTTAGATAATGGTTGAGCCTTCACTATAGCTTGTTTCATAAGTCGTGCCCAAATTTTAAAATCAATATCTTTTAACCGCTTTTTATATTTTTTTTTCAAAATTTGCATGTAAAGTTATAATGATTAGAACCCAACAGGGAATTAATTTCATTAAAAACAAACATTTGGTTATTATTATTGCTTATTTGATTTATATAAATTTATAACGACCCATTGATGTAGTCAAAACTTAGTGTTTACAGTATTTAGTTAAAATAGCGATTACAAATCTATACACGGTCAAATTTACGATTTTTCACGCTTTAAACGTGAGCTGTCTGACACAATTAGACACTTGTAGAAAACACGAGGCATTGTGTGTTCCATTTCCGTTCATTCATAGGTGTAGACGTGGAACGCTAACATTTATCATGAGTCTTAAAATGAAATTCTGCAGTTTACAAAACATCGCAATAAAAATGTATGACTATTTTTGCAAAGAGCTAAACGAGAAAGATTATTTCATTCTTTAGAAAACCCTGAGAATAGGACAAGACACATTTTGGATTTATCTAAACGGTCATTTAATCGCTGGATTCAAGCACGTGACCGTCAATGTTCCAAATATAAAAAATCACAAGGAAGAGCAAAAATGTTGGATAATTTCGACAGTGAACTTATTAGAAGTGAAATTCGCAAAATGTTGGGTATGAATGAAACTGTTACAATAAGAAAATTAAAAGTATCGCAGAAAAAGAACAACAGTATTGAAATATCAAAGTCTACATTATGGAGGAATGTGAGAGCTGCAGGCTTTACATTCAGAAAGTATTCCAATGGACGAAACATCATCTGTGAGAAGCCACATATAGTAGTCATGAGAAGCAAGTACTTACGTGAAGTAAAAGAGGTGCGCAAGCAAGGTTATGATATTGTGTACTTGGATGAAACATGGATCAATGCTCACCACACTAACCAAAGGGAATGGCAGTCATCAGATGGAAAGATTAAGAGATTAATACCTAGCAGCAAAGGACAGCGCTTGATGATTGCTCATGCAGGTAGTCGACAACATGGACTAATACAGAATGCAGAGCTCATTTTTCTTTCAAAATCCATAGACAATCGGGATTATCACTCTGAGATGAATGGTCACATATTTAGACATTGGATTGAAAATTCTGTTCTCCCATCACTAGATCGACCATCTTGTCTAATAATGGACAATGCAGCGTACCACAACATTGTTGCACTTGAAGATAAAGTCCCGACGTCATCCAGTACAAAAGATGCTATTAAGATATGGCTCACAAAGGAGCACATACAATTTAATAACATGTACTTAAAACCTGAATTACTATCTCTAGTAAAGCAAAAACAGAGGACACAGATTTTTCAAATAGCTAAGATTATCCAAGAGCACGGTCATATAAGTTTGAGGCTGCCACCTTACCATGCTCATTTAAATCCAATAGAACTAATCTGGGCAAAATTAAAAGGACAAGTGGCAGATGAAAATACAACATTCAAAATATGCGATGTAAAGACTCTTGCTAATCTCGCTTTATTAAATATAGACAAAGATTATTGGGCTAAATGTGAAGACCACGTCTTAAAACAGGAAGAGGAATATTGGAAAAATGATGGTTTGTGGAATGTTCAACCCCAAACAGTTATTAATCTTTTAGACTCGTCTGATTCAGAATGAAAGTATATAGCCCCCACAATGTTGGCCCCTGTATTACCTTAAATTATTTCAACAAACGGTCCTTTTCAGGATCACACAACTATGAAAATTGGACATACAGGTATACCTTGATATTATCGTCCATCCTCGAACTGAGCAGACAATAATTCTCCTGGTGTTTTGTTTTATCCAGTTATTTCCCCATTACTGCCACGCCTTTACCTAGTGAAAATTAATCGTAGACCAGCAACTACGGTAATTTCTATTCTTTAGGGCTTCACAATTTACAATTTTGACAAACATCAAAGAAATATCGCCGCTTTAAGAAACTGCAGCTGCAAGATATTTGTTAAATATACATTTAAAGGGTCTTTTGCATTCTAATAACATTTGGAAAATTTCAAAAGTATTTAACAAACGGTTAGAGAGTAATAGCGCTTTGAAGTTGGGCATGTGTTTTGAAACTAGCTATAATAATAGCTCAGTTACGTTACTCTCGGTCTTCATTATTTACTTTTACCAGATGGTTTCATCATTAATGTCTGATGGTCTATCGCACGTATCGTTAACTCTTCTTAAGAAGTCATATACTCCTCAGCACGGGCCATGTCGAACTGAGATCAACTTTGTACATTCGGATGTAACAAACAAAACGTATCAATTGTAATGGACCCCGCACAATGATAACCCCACGCCTGTTCAAATCCATTTTTTCGGTCGTTCTCAAATTAACACAACAAAATCTCTCACAGAAGCGGCGGTTTGTCTTAAAGATCCGGTCTTCACTACACAGTTTATTACTCATAGACTGGAGCAGACCACGTCGTCACTCAACATCCCTTATGCCCGAACATTGTTGTTTGATTTGGACACTTCATTTCTCGTCCCCGCTGAAATGCAACTAGAGTCAGGAGGTAAGGAGGAAGAAACCGAGAATAATAATAATAAAAAAAAACAATAAAACCTATATATCAACGAAGCCGTAGTGGTTATTGTTGTATGTCAACGAAGCCGTAGTGGTTATTGTTGTATGTCAAGGAAGCAGTAGTGGTTATTGTTGTATGTCAGCGAAACGGTAGTGGTTGTTGTGTGTCAGCAAAGCCGTTAAATTATTGTTGTATGTCAACGAAAGGGTAGTGATTGTTGTGTGTCA
Organism: Megaustenia siamemsis; assembly: GCA_032433765.1. Lineage (NCBI taxonomy): Eukaryota > Metazoa > Mollusca > Gastropoda > Stylommatophora > Ariophantidae > Megaustenia > Megaustenia siamemsis. The sequence goes on along the minus strand of JAVIAB010000051.1, from coordinate 43,759,430 downwards.
GCAAAGCCGTTAAATTATTGTTGCATGTCAGCGAAACGGTAGTGGTTGTTGTGTGTCAGCAAAGCCGCAGAGATTATTGTTGTATGTCAACGAAACGGTAGTGGTTGTTGTGTGTCAGCAAAGCCGCAGGACCTAGTGATGTTCGATTTCATTTTAATCTCTCCATCTGACCTGGATATTTTCCTAACGATGAGAGGTTGAAACGTCTGGAGACAACGTGACTTGCAGATATTTTCCACTCCACATTTCCCCAGTCATGATTGTATGTTCATACAGGATCGCTACGACACGACAATCTACCTCCGAAAAAAAAATAGTTTATTTACTCAATCTAGATGCATTAGCGATTATTGAAATCCATTACCAACATTAGCGAACTCGAAGACAATAACATATTTGGGACTCAGTGAAATGCAATAGGGATCCATATCTAAAAGAGAGAAAACAATTTTGTTCCATTTAACTGTCATAATTATTTTAAAATCTTGACACACACTCTACGAGACAAGCGAAACATATTTTGAAGGTGTATTAATTGACTGCAGTTGAATTATGTCCGATTCTCTATTTCCCTAGCCACTGTCTTTCTAGCTGTGTAAAGTGTCCACACTTGACGTTTTCTTATTCTTGTTAATGCATTCAATCATCATTAGAAGATTTGTCAGAAAACTGCCATCCATTATCTGGCTTTCGTAGGGTCGTGCCAAAACCTCGGTTCTGAGCATTCTTGGCAGCTGGCAAGAATGCTAATGGTTTGATAATGGCAAAAGAACAAATACCTAACAAAACTATTATTAGGGGATGAATGATAGCAATTAAAAAAAATCAAGAATAGAATAATCCAATGTGTTAACGAAAGCATCCCGAAATATCAATCTTACTGACGACTGTTTTTATAGAAAAACAGAGGGATAAACTCATGAAATGAGTGTCGCGTGTAATAATATTATGTTAATGCTCATATTGTTATGATCACCGGTATATGGATGGATATATTCTGTATAAGGTGTTTCTTTGTGGTGATGTGTATTGCTTTGTGTTGAGGGGGGGGGGGTATAGTTGTCTCAACAGTTGGTGTTCCTTGTTACATTGGATGTCTATAACTTTATCGATGTTACCATATTCAGAGAATGTTGTTCTCAGATTTCGTTTGCTAATTGTTATCTAACTTGTCGCTCCATAGCAATGTTAACGTTCTGTTTTTCCTATTATTAAGACTTCTATTTTGTCGGTGCTTATTTTCATGTTATACATTTTACATTCTTTATTCAAGAACAACAGATGTTCGAGTTTTGTTTCTTTGAACGCTATTATTAGGACGTGATCGTCAACAAAGATTAGCTAATGTATCGTCATTTTTGTGACTTGACACCCTTGCATATGTTGCAGATGTTAGTGATAAACAAGAGCTGAGACAACACACACCCTTGACTTACTCAAGATATTATGGTGAATGATTTATATTCTTCTTTGCTCTAATTACGCTTCAGTAGACTAGTTACTAATAATAGCGTACTAAAAGCGAGTACTAATATTAAACGGCAAAGATGTTTGACTGATAATCATATACAAAGAAAAATACAGTAATCATCGCATGTATCAGTCTTGACAGTATTTGCATTTTTAAAGAGTACTAGAAATTCAAAAATAGCAAATAATAAATGGTTTTAACGAAGAAGTATAGAAAAATAGCGTAATTTGATTTCTTAAAATGTGGAATGCCAAAATAGATTTTCTTATGTGAATGGAGATCAGTCCTTCTAGATATTCAGAGTTAACTAAAAAAAAAAAATAAATAAAAAAAAAAAATAGCTAAGAATTGAAACATGTATTCATCATCATCATTACAGCTGATACACGATCATCATCACTACAGCTGATACACGATCACGAAGTCATTCAGGTAACTAGGGGTCAACAGACTGGCTGAGGAAGGGGCACATGGAGAACGATATCACCGCAGAGTAACAGAAATGTAGACTGTCATTAAATAGAAATACAGAAATGTAGACTGTCATTAAATAGAAATACAGAAATGTAGACTGTCATAAATAGAAATACAGAAATGTAGACTGTCATTAAATAGAAATACAGAAATGTAGACTGTCATTAAATAGAAATACAGAAATGTAGACTGTCATTAAATAGAAATACAGAAATGTAGACTGTCATTAATAGAAGTACAGAAATATAGACTGTTATTAAATAGAAGTACAGAAATGTAGACTGTCATTAAATAGAAATACAAAAATGTAGACTGTCATTAAATAGAAATACAGAAATGTAGACTGTCATTAAATAGAAATACAGAAATGTAGACTGTCATTAAATAGAAATACAGAAATGTAGACTGTCATTAAATAGAAATACAGAAATGTAGACTGTCATTAAATAGAAATACAGAATGTAGACTGTCATTAAATAGAAATACAGAAATGTAGACTGTCATTAAATAGAAATACAGAAATGTAGACTGTCATTAAATAGAAATACAGAAATGTAGACTGTCATTAAATAGAAATACAGAAATGTAGACTGTCATTAAAAAGAAATACAGAAATGTAGATTGTCATTAAATAGAAATACAGAAATGTAGACTGTCATTAAATAGAAATACAGAAATGTAGACTGTCATTAAATAGAAATACAGAAATGTAGACTGTCATTAAATAGAAGTACAGAAATGTAGACTGTCATTAAATAGAAGTACAGAAATGTAGACTGTCATTAAATAGAAATACAGAAATGTAGACTGTCATTAAATAGAAATACAGAAATGTAGACTGTCATTAAATAGAAATACAGAAATGTAGACTGTCATTAAATAGAAATACAGAAATGTAGACTGTCATTAAATAGAAATACAGAAATGTAGACTGTCATTAAATAGAAATACAGAAATGTAGACTGTCATTAAATAGAAATACAGAAATGTAGACTGTCATTAAATAGAAATACAGAAATGTAGACTGTCATTAAATAGAAATACAGAAATGTAGACTGTCATTAAATAGAAATACAAAAATGTAGACTGTCATTAAATAGAAATACAGAAATGTAGACTGTCATTAAATAGAAATACAGAAATGTAGACTGTCATTAAATAGAAATACAGAAATGTAGACTGTCATTAATAGAAATACAGAAATGTAGACTGTCATTAAATAGAAATACAGAAATGTAGACTGTCATTAAATAGAAATACAGAAATGTAGACTGTCATTAAATAGAAATACAGAAATGTAGACTGTCATTAAATAGAAATACAGAAATGTAGACTGTCATTAAATAGAAGTACAGAAATGTAGACTCATTAAATAGAAGTACAGAAATGTAGACTGTCATTAAATAGAAGTACAGAAATGTAGACTGTCATTAAATAGAAATACAGAAATGTAGACTGTCATTAAATAGAAGTACAGAAATGTAGACTGTCATTAAATAGAAATACAGAAATGTAGACTGCCATTAAATAGAAATACAGAAATGTAGACTGTCATTAAATAGAAATACAGAAATGTAGACTGTCATTAAATAGAAATACAGAAATGTAGACTGTCATTAAATAGAAGTACAGAAATATAGACTGTTATTAAATAGAAGTACAGAAATGTAGACTGTCATTAAATAGAAATACAAAAATGTAGACTGTCATTAAATAGAAATACAGAAATGTAGACTGTCATTAAATAGAAATACAGAAATGTAGACTGTCATTAAATAGAAATACAGAAATGTAGACTGTCATTAAATAAAAATACAGAAATGTAGACTGTCATTAAATAGAAATACAGAAATGTAGACTGTCATTAAATAGAAATACAGAAATGTAGACTGTCATTAAATAGAAATACAGAAATGTAGACTGTCATTAAATAGAAATACAGAAATGTAGACTGTCATTAAAAGAAATACAGAAATGTAGATTGTCATTAAATAGAAATACAGAAATGTAGACTGTCATTAAATATAAATACAGAAATGTAGACTGTCATTAAATAGAAATACAGAAATGTAGACTGTCATTAAATAGAAATACAGAAATGTAGACTGTCATTAAATAGAAATACAGAAATGTAGACTGTCATTAAATAGAAGTACAGAAATATAGACTGTTATTAAATAGAAGTATAGAAATGTAGACTGTCATTAAATAGAAATACAGAAATGTAGACTGTCATTAAATAGAAATACAGAAATGTAGACTGTCATTAAATAGAAAATACAGAAATGTAGACTGTCATTAAATAGAAATACAGAAATGTAGACTGTCATTAAATAGAAATACAGAATGTAGACTGTCATTAAATAGAAATACAGAAATGTAGACTGTCATTAAATAGAAATACAGAAATGTAGACTGTCATTAAATAGAAATACAGAAATGTAGACTGTCATTAAATAGAAATACAGAAATGTAGACTGTCATTAAATAGAAATACAGAAATGTAGACTGTCATTAAATAGAAATACAGAAATGTAGACTGTCATTAAATAGAAATACAGAAATGTAGACTGTCATTAAATAGAAATACAGAAATGTAGACTGTCATTAAATAGAAATACAGAAATGTAGACTGTCATTAAATAGAAATACAGAAATGTAGACTGTCATTAAATAGAAATACAGAAATGTAGATTGTCATTAAATAGAAATACAGAAATGTAGACTGTCATTAAATAGAAATACATAAATGAATTGAGAACAAACTCAAATAGCCGATATTCCCATGGTCTCATAGTAAAAAAAAAGGAAAAGTACCCCCGTCACGCCAAGTGGCGTATAGGGAATATGGTGTTGGTGACCATAAATTGTACAGACCTTCGGCACATGATTCTTGGGGTAATGTCGTCGGTATTACGTCCTGCCGCTTCACTTTCCCAGACAAAAATCCAGTACCCATTAAAGGCTGGGTGAACCGAAAGCCGTCGGTTGGGATCAAACCCCACCTCTTGTCCTTTGTAGTCCAGTTCACTAACCACTGAGCTATCGTGGCTCCCAAGGTCTCATACTAGACCTAAAAATTGCATTCTCCATACTCCGAACACGCTATGGTTGATAAAATGTCCAACTTCAAAGACTGGACACAACCCTGACACTGGTTTTGTAGAATCCAGATTGGTCTTCATACTAGAACGTGTTCTGGCAACATAGGCAACTTACAGGGAGAAAACAGAAATCTGACTCCACGATAAAACAATCAGACTGACACTTTGGTTTCTGGAAGCAAGTCATATCCTAATTTGATACGTAGACCATATGAAGTAGACGGCAGAAAAGGAAGGACTTCTTAATATTCTGCTAGAACAAATTAGTCACATATTTATGAAGAAGATATCAAAAACTTGTACAAGAACAGTAAGAAAATAATCTCTACGGAGATGAAATGTGTTAGACTAATGACAGAAAACAGCCTGAGAGACAATATCAGAAATGAAGAACTGAGAAAAAAGCTAGGAATAACTCCCGCCATAGAATATATAAAGAGACAACAGATAAAATGGTTTGGCCACGTGACAAGGCAGTGTGATCAAAACACAACATAACGAGCCCTCAATAAACGTGGCGAGAACACTAGACCGAAGGGTCGACCACAAAAAAGATGGATCGACGGAATTTTAGAAGCACTATGAAACATAACAGCGGTAGATGCGAACGGAAGAGCAAAAGACAGCAAAATTATATCTCCCCTCGACGCTGAATGACAGGTGAGGAAGGAAAGAAGAAGATATCGAAAACTGCGCTAGAACAGAAAGCATTGTCAGATCAAGTGACCGCAAGAAATGAAAGAAAATGATAATGGAATAAAATGACCGACTCAACAGATGATTTCCAAAATAAAACTGCAACTACAAAGCATGATGATGATGATAGTGGCAGTTGATAATTCGTTCAAGTTTTTATTTAAACTCTTTTTAGTTGCGATTTTAATCGCAACTGTTTATGGTATATGGACACTATATCCTTTTAGAATGTAGCAGAATATCGAAAAAAACACAATTTTCACGTAGAACAAGCATAATTAGACACGTAGCTCCTTCTGTACAATCAATAAAACAGGGTTGCTGTAATTCAGTTGTGCTTATTCATTGTCTCTCTTAAGTTGGCTCACTTAATTGAAAGTGAGAGGTCAATTTAAATGAATTGCTGGTTTTAATTTGGTTGTTCTCTCCCCGGATGCATGCAATGTGACATCAAAGAATCATTGAGAGAGATAGAGAGAGAGATTGAGTGAGAAAGAGTGAGAGAGAGGGAGTCACGATTGTTGAATTGATTGATAAGTTGTCAGTCTCTTTACATTGCGATGTAAATTATCGGTTAACGTGTTTACCCCAACATCATCCTCATATGAAAAGATTAAATCTTTCTTCTCGATTGTAACATTTTCTCGACGGTGCCCGAGATTATTTTTAGATGAATTTATTTTTAGTGCAATTTTTTATTTTTGCTATGACGTTTTCATCACTTGTTTATTTCATTATGGGTACATTACATTTGTTTACAAGTAATTCTAAGGCTGCATTTTGTGAATGTTTGAAAATGACTATAGTCCACTGTAGTTTTTGTTTTTAAAGAAATTAAAAACCTCTATGTCCATTTATATTAAATATCTTATATTGTTTAATTATTTTGAGAACTTCTAGTCATTTATTTCAGCGTGGCAGACTCCTATGCACTCACTAAACACAATATAAACTTATGAAATAGCAGAATTAGAAAAGCTTCATATGTTGCAATTACTAAATTGAAAAACATATTCTTTATTATGCACAATTAAGGACAAGAGGTAGGGTTCGATCCCAACAAACGGCTTCCGGCTCACCCAGCCTATAATGGGTACCGGATTTTTTCTGGGAAAGTAAAGCGGCACGGGCGTAATACTGACCACATTACCCCAAAAATCATGTGCCGAAGGTCTGTAAAATTTATTGTCACTAACACCATATTCCCTATACGCCACTTGGCGTGACGGGGGTACTTTACTTTTTTTATGCACAATTAAATGTCAAAATTAATTATTAACAATCATCTTGGTGATATTTAAATAAGAGACTGTCCCTAACTGATCTCCGATAAAGGTAAAATTCTCTCTCAATGTAGTTCAAGGTCACCATGTGCGTTCTGTTCACTCCCATTTGTCTTTAAATGTCTCTGTAAGAGTTGCATTATCAGCGCGTTAAATATTTCAAACATTGACAACAAACTGAATGTTGACTAACATATAATCCTAATAGTAATAATAATACGTAATGTACATAAATGTGGCCTTACTCTGGACAAAGAGGACATCGCCAAGTTTGTTCTTCACTCCGTAAGAGAGAATGATGAGAATGGGCGAGATAAGGATGCATACATTGCTAGACTGAATAGTTTAGAGTTGAAAACGTGTACTGGTCGATTCTGAGTATTTAGTGGGGAAATATGATGTATCTACATTGAAAAGCTTACATGAACATAATATATGATTTGTAACCATATTCCAAACATATCCTGAAGCAAATATCGCTGTTTTCATCTTGCAAGGTTACTATAAAAATCGATTATCAGTAGAAGGTGATTAAAAATATTGATCTACAGTTGCAGTAATCAAAACACCATTATTGTCTATAGTGATTCGCATTCACTAATCAAATCCTTTTACACAGTAAACAACTTACACTAATCAAAAACGTTATCTTTAAATCAAATAAGTTCTAGCGTAAATCAACCACATATTTCTACAGAAAAGAGCAGACAGTAAAAATAACCTACTTCTTTTTAAGATTGAATAATATTCAACAATCATCAATTTGTGCTTTGCTGTAAAAACCTTGTATCATTTAATCAATATATATTTCTTTTGCAGAAAATTTATTGCATAATGAACCACTTTTATACAACAAACAGCTTGCAGTAATCGACAATTTCCTTTAACACCCAACATACAGCTTGTAATAATTAACAACTCTCCTCAATTCACATCAAACAACTTACAACAATTAACAGCTCTCTTCACATTACATCAAACAACTTACAACAATTAACTCTCTTCACCTCACATCAAACAACATACAACAATTAACAACTCCCTTCACCTCACATCAAACAACTTATAACAATTAACACTCCCTTCAACTCATATCAAAGAACTTATAACAATTAACAACTCCTTCACCTCACATCAAACAACTTACAACAATTAACAACTCCCTTCACCTCACATCAAACAACTTATAACAATTAACAACTCCCTTCACCTCATATCAAACAACTTATAACAATTAACAACTCCCTTCACCTCATATCAAACAACTTATAACAATTAACACCTCTCTTCACCTCACATCAAACAACATATAACAATTAAAACTCTTTTCACATCAAACAACTTACAACAATTAAGAACTCTCTTCACCACACATCAAACAACTTACAACAATTAAGAACTCTCTTCACCACACATCAAACAACTTACAACAATTAAGAACTCTCTTCACCACACATCAAACAACTTACAACAATTAAGAACTCTCTTCACCACACATCAAACAACTTACAACAATTAAGAACTCTCTTCACCACACATCAAACAACTTACAACAATTAAGAACTCTCTTCACATCACATCAAACAACTTACAACAATTAAGAACTCTCTTCACATCACATCAAACAACTTACAACAATTAACAACTCTCTTCACATCACATCAAACAACTTGTCATAACCAAACGTCTTCTCTCCCATACAATAAACAGTTTGCAGTAATCAATAGCTTCATTCACTGTACGGAAATGAGGTTGTTACAAAAGATGGGCACAGTCAGAACGGGAAACTTAGTGGGCGTGTAAGAAGACTAATTAACAAACATAGAACTGGAGTCGTCAGTCGCTGGACACTGCGAGACATGCTGAGGAGGGGATCTGAGCCCCTATGGATATGTTCGGAGTGCTATGATGATGACCCGCTAATAACTCAATAACTTAATCAACAACTTCCTTCACATCACAGCAAACAGTGGGCAGAAATAAACAGTTTCCGTCACATCACAGCAAACAGTGGGCAGCAATAAACAATTTCCGTCACATAACAGCAAACAGACGACATCAATCAATCGCTTCCAAGACAAACCTCAACCAGTAATCAGCTACCCAAATAACCTGATGTAAACTAGAGGCATTATATAGCAATCAATCACATAATATTCAACATAACATAGTCATTATTACTCCCGTAATTGTAATATAAGACGATGGTCATATGTTGGACATGTGATGAGAAGAGATAACAACCGAACAGCAAAGCAAGCCCTCATATGGGAAACAACAGGTAAGAGAAAAAGAGGAAGACCCAGGAGACACTAAGAAGAACATTGATGCGAGAGACAGAGCAGCAGGATTCGGCTCCATCAATGAGATAGAGCTGCTTGCACAGAACAGAGACAGATGGTGAGATTTGATACAATATCTTTAAAAGAAAACTGCTAGAACAAAAATTCAGATAGGAGAATGTGAATTTTGGTCTACGCCCAATGGGCCGGCTACGGCTCGAAAGGTTTGCCACCAATTGTAATATTATCTTGAAGACCTTGTGGTTAGCGGGGTAGAGTTCTCCCTACCAACGGAGGAGTAATACGTCTCCTTTCCTCCGCTAGTCTTCGGGACACCCTTGGGCAAGTTGGAGTACCCGTTTAGCCCCCCCTATCAGGGTTATGTGAAGCCATTGGAGCAGGTGGTGGATGGTGTTGTGGGAGCAGCCGACAAGTAGTGCCCGTTATGGTCTCTACTCTGTGATGGCAGGCAGAGGATCTCATGTATAGAGACAATGGTTGCGATCTCCGGCTAGTACAGTCACTGCCAAGAAGGAAAGGAATGGAAAACTACTTTCTTATATTGCCAGGCATAATTATGTCAAAACACAACAAATATCTACAGGTAACAATCATAATGGGGACTCCAAAACTGCCACCTCATCCGGTAGGGAACGGCATGTGCTACAGGTGACACCCGATCGTCATCAAGCAACTGTATGCAAGATCAAAAATAAAGAGACACTAGCAATAGGAACTTGAAACATTAGATCAGCATTCCAGGTTGACAAACTAGAAAACATCAGCCAAGAAATGAAGAGAATGAAATTGAACATCTTGGGACTATGTGAATTGAGATGGAAAGGAGCAGGATTATTACAACGCAACAGTGGAAATGTAATTTACTCTAATGGAACCACACACGAAAGAGGAATAGGCATCCTGTTAGATAGAGAAAGAAGCAAAACAGTTAAAGGATTTTGGCCAGTGTCAGATAAAATTATGCTAGTAAAAATTAGAAGTAGACCAATAGATGTCAACATAATTCAAGCTTATGCACCAACAGGTAATAGCGAAGAAGAAGATATTGACACTTTTTACAATGAGCTAGAGATGACCTTGGAACAGTGTAAATCTCAGAGATAACTATTATATTAGGGGATTTCAATGCAAAGGTAGGAACAGCTAAAGTGCAAAATGTGACTGGGGGGCATGGCCTTGGAGAGACGAATGACTGAGGGATAGATTGATAGTTTTGGCAAAGACACATGAAATTATTATAGGTAACACCTGGTTCAAACAACCTAGGCGACTATGGACATGACCAAAAAAAAAAAAAAAAGTAAAGCACCCCGTCACGCCAAGTGGCGTCTAGGGAAATATTGTGTTAGTGACCCTATATTTTGCAGACCTTCAGCACATGATTTTTGGGTTAATGTGGTCGGTATTACGCCCGTGCTACTTTACTTTCCCAGAAAAAAATCCGGTACCCATTTAAGGCTGGGTGAACCCGGAAGCCGTCAGTTGAGATCGAATCCTACCCCATCCCCTTTGTAGTCCAGTTCGGACATGACAAAGCCCAGACAAAAAAGTACAAAATCAAATTGTTTTATACTGGTACAGAGAAGATTCAGGAATGGGCTAACTTCTGTTAAAAACAAGGCCAGGAGAAGAGTGCAACAGTGACCATGTACAAATAGTTGGAAATATAATAAAACTGCGGGAGACACAGAAATCACCAAGAAATATGAAATTAGAACTAGATATGCATACTAGATAGACAGATGAGTGATAAGTACTGTACGATAGTACAAAATAGATATAATGCTATTGAGAAAATACAGGACATCGAGGAAAAGTGGGAAATTCTCAAACAATCGATTCAACAAACATCAAAAGAAGTAATACCAGTGACTAAAAGTGTCAACAAAAAGAACTGGATGACAGAGGAAATACTAGAACTAATGGACGAAAGATGAAAATACAAGACAGAAGAATGGATATACACAATATTGCACAAAGAGATCCAAACAAATGCAGAGAAACAAAAGAAGGATGGTTAAAGCAGAAACATGAACAGATGGAAAAACAACAAAAGAAAGACTCGTAATTTATGCACAATCAGTTAAATGAATTAGCAGAAGAAAAGAAGTCAAAGTTTCATGATGTGTGAAATCAAAGGAAGGAAATATAATAATGGGACAGGAGAAGATAATGAAAAGATGGACAGAATATACCAGTCAACTTTATGATGATGAAAGACCAGAGCTAAACAATTCAAACAAAGACACAGACCCATCAGTAATGTAGAGGGAAGTGGAGGAGGCAATTCAACACATGATAAGGGAAAAACTCCAGGTCTCGACAATATAACAATCGAAGAAGTAAATGCATTAGGAGATCTGGGAGTACAAGTCATAACAAAACTACTCAATGACATATATATCACTGGACACATACCCGAAGATCTACTAAAATCTATCTTTGTAGCCATACCAAAGAAGTCAAGCGCCACTGATTGTGAAGACCATCGCACTATTAGTCTCATGAGCCATATGACGAAAATGTTACTAAGAATAATCATGAGACGTGTAAGGAACAAACTAAAATAATAAATGAAGAACAATGTGGATTTGTGAAACGAAAGGGCACCAATAATGCAATACACATCTTAAGGACATTGATAGAAAGAGCAATAGAGGTAAAGAAAGATCTACGTATGTGCTTTATAGACTACACAAAAGCATTTGACAAAGTAAAGCATGTGGAAGTAATCAATATGCTAGAGGAATTAAACATTGATGGCAAGGATCTGCGAATCATAAAAAACATGTACTGGCAACAAACACAAGTTATACGAATTAGCAACCAAACAGGACAATTCCAATATATAAAACAAGGAGTCAGACATGGCTGTGTTTCTGTCACCGGATTTGTTTTCACTTTACAGCGAGCATATTATGAGATCAATAGTAGACAAAAGAAGGAATTGAAGTCAACGGTCACAACATAAATAATTTGCGATATGCATATGACGCAGTCTTAATAGCAGAGACAGAATGAACTACAAGAAATGACAGACTTAATAGTAAGAGAAAGCAACAAGAAAGGTTTCAGTCTGAATAGTAAGAAAACAGACGTAATGGTTATATCGAAGAAACAAGCATCACCGGCATGCAGCATACAAATAAACAGGACAAATCTGAATCAAAGACAACATTTCAATCCTTGGGCACAATAATTACATCAACATATGGAAGATGCACCACATAAGTAAAAAGCAGAATAGCTCAGGCAAAATAGCATTTCAGAAAATGAAAAATATTATGCAACAAATCTATGTCAATAGACATGAGAAAAGAGAGTTCGTCGGTGATATAGAACCAATTCTGACCTATGGAAGCGAATCATGAACAGTAGATAAATAAATGAAAAGACGATTGGAGGCCACCGAGATGGATTTCTCAAAAAATTTTGAATGTTTCCTGGACAGCTAAAAAGACCAATGAGGAAATTCTCAAAGAGGCCAACTCAAAAAGACAGCTCCTAAAAACACCAGAAAGAAACAATCAACATTTTGTGGGCACATCATGAAAAGAGGAAAGCTGGAATACTTAGTTACAACTGACAAAATAAAAGGAAATAGAGATAGCCGACGACAAAGAGAGAAAATACTGGATACCTAAGTATCATGGCATGGAAAACAGTCAACAACAGAATTAATACCATACACTGTAGATAGAAGATTGTGGAAGGACATGATCGCCTACGCCAAACGGTATGGCACATGACGATGATGACGATGATGATGATGATGATGAAGACCTACAACAATTACTTAATGAAATTAACATAACAAGCAAAAAATATAGATTCATCATCATCATCATCATCGAGTGCTTTCTCCGCAACGAAGGTTGGTTACCATGGATCGCCATTCTACTCTGTTTCTTGCTTTGATGATGTAGGCTATCATAGATTGACTTGTCCATCTTTTGATGTTACTCGCCCATGTTAGTCTTGGTCTGCCTCTGCCTCTTTTACCTTGTATTTTCCCTTCCAATGTTACTTTTAGTAGGCTGTTGTGTCTTTTAACATGCCCCAAAAATTTCATTTGTCTTATCTTAATTGTATTTAGTAGTTCTCTTTTTATTTTCAGTTGTTTTAAAACTTCATCGTTTCTTTTCTTTTCTTTCCATCCAATTCTACCTAATCTTCTATAAATCCACATTTCAAAGGCTTCACTTTTCTGTTCTGTTTCCTTGTCTAATGTCCATGTTTCTGCACTATACAGGAATATTGAGAAGATGTAACATTTTGCCATTCTTAGTTTCAGCCCTGCTGATATTGTTTTGTTGTTAGTATATTTTTCATGGCATTAAATTACTTTTTGCCATACCTATTCTTTTGTTTATTTCAATTTTACATTTTCCATCATTGGTTATAGTATGTCCCAGGTAGTTGTAGCTCTGGACTGACTCCAGATGTATTCCCTCAAATGTGATATTCAATTGTAGGTCCTGAGAACTTTCTTTGTCTATGAACATAGTTATAGTCTTTTTGATATTCATATCTAGTCCATATTTTTTGCTTGTTATGTTTATCACATTAAGCAATTGTTGTATGTCTTTAGGATTAGACATAAATATTAAAAAGACGAAAACTAGAATCATCAAAGTTAAAAGAAAAGACCTAGAGATATTTCAGAGCTACAACCACCTTGGGCATATTATAAACAGTGATGGCAAATTTAAAACTGAAACAAAGCAAAGAATAGAAATGGCAAAATCAATTGTAATATCATGAAAAATATACTAATACCAAAACAAATAATACCATGGCTAAGAATAGCAAAATGTTATATCTTCTCAACATTCCTGGCACAGAAACATGGACATTAGTCAAGAAAACAGAGCAGAAAATGGAAGCATTGAATGTGGATTTATAGAACAATATGTAGAATTGGATGGAAAGAAAAGTAAACAAATGATGAAGTCTTAAAACAACTTAAAATTAAAAAAGAACTACTAAACACAGTACAAATAAGACAAATGAGAAAATTTCAGGACATGTTACAAGACACATCAGCCAGCTAAATGTAATCTTACAGGGGAAATTACAAGACAAAAAAGGCAGAAGCAGACCAAGACTAACATGAACCGAGTAACATCAAAAGATGGACAAGTCAGCTTCTAACAACCTGCACTATCAGAGCAAAAGACAGAGTGGAATTACGCTGCATGTAGCCAACTTTCAATGCGGAGACGGCACTCAAAGTTGAATGATGATGAACTGCAATATTCATGTCAACGATGCTAATACTAAATAACTACAGACAGTACCATTTTCCACAACTATTTTTTAAAATGTCTAAAAGTGTGTCCACGAATTCTAGAATTAACTTAAATTCAAAACACATTTATACCGAGTTGGTTCAAATTATCTTGCATCTAAATAAATCCTGTGAAACTAAACATTTATATTGAATTTGAAATTAAAGTTGTAGAAATTATAATTCATCATTATCATCATCAAGTACCGGGCCTGCTGGCGTAGGTGATCATGTCTCTCCACAACTTTCGATCTCGACAGTTATTTATCATTTCTGTTGTTGACCTTCTGCCAAGCCATTCTCTTAAGCTGCTATTTTTTCTCTTCTCCCTCTATCTCTTCGTCCCTCAATTTTCCCAGTTGTTACAATATATTCCAGGTGTTCTCTTCTCATTACATGGCCAAAAAATAAATGATGATTGTCTCTTCCTAATATTGGAAATTAGCTCTCTTATTGCTTTGACCTCTTTCACAACATTTTCATTACTCTTCTTAGCTGCCCATGGCATTCTCAATATTCTTCTGTAAAACCACATTTCTACAGACTCCAGTGATTATCTTGTCTGTTGTCCTATTGTCCATGATTCACATCCATATGTTAAGACTGGCTCTACATAACATTTAAGAACTCTTTTTCTTGTTTCTATTGTCAACATTTAAATTATAATTACCTGTTACTTAATAACTTTTGTGTTGGATTACAATGGATTGCCGTATCCACGTCCAATAAGGCCTACGGAAAGTAATTGAACTATTGTGGATAGCCTCGCTGCCGTACAACAAAACTGAAAGTGGGAAACTATTAGAAGATGGAAAATTATTTGGATTAATGTAAATCTTTCGTATATGCACGTGCATACATATGCTGTAGGATGTACGCATACACGCGCGCGCACACACACCCGCACACACGCGAACACGCATACAAGCGCACATGTGCACACACATAAACATATACGCGCGCTAACACACGCACACACACAGAAACGCACATACACGAGCACACACACATACGAACGCGCACACACACACACACACGCACACACATGCAAACATACACACATACACACTTACACATATACACATATACACACATACACACATACATACACACATACACTTACACACATATCCACATACATACATACATACATACATACACATATAAACACACATCCACATACATGCATGTAGACCCATACACACAAACAAACACATATACACTGTCGCACACACACACACGCATGCACATGCATACATACATACATACATACATACATGCATACATACATACATACATACATACATACATACATACATACATACATACATACATACATACATACATACATACATACATACATACATACATACATGCATACGAAAGTAATCAAGTGGCTTAGTGCATGCAACATTTGTATTAAATTTCCACTACTCTCAAACGAGTCATATCCTCGTTTAAAGAAAATCAGTTCTTTCTATTAAAAACCATAATTATTGGGTGGAGGGGGAGGGGAGGAAGCACAAATGTTGACTTTCATTCTCTGAAAACTGTTTGGTTATGGTTATGGTGGTTATGGTTATTCGAAGGCTCGGTATCACCGCAAACGAATTAAAATCCATAATTTCTCAACCGCCCGTGCCAGTGGAATCATCCGAATTAAAACTCATCTCATCGAAAGATCCAAACAAAGAAAGGCAGTTACAATCCCCATCTTAGCCGCTACAGCACACGTCAAAAGGTATAAGGCCAGCAGCACCGAAATTGAACGCAACTGAGTTTTCCTTCTTCGTACGAAATCATCATTCATCGTAAACAATCGAAACATGATTCGGATGATAAGCACAGCTCACGGTCTGCATAGAGCATTAAACTCAGTAGCTCAGGCAGAAGGCCGAACCTGTAATATGAGGAAACTAGGAACACCTTTCAGACTGAGCCTGACTGGTCCTTGCCGCCTATCCGCTCTCTGAAAACGTTTGACAATAATCAAACATTGTAAACATTACGCGAAATAAGCGGAACATTTTTGGAAAATTACTTGTAATTTAGCTCTTACATTTTACGGTAAAACCCTTCAGCTTACAACTCTTATTGTTTAGGAAGTGTTAATAATGTGATCATGATTACGATTACACTTTAGTCCCTATTATAATCTGTCATTATAATCAGTTGGGTTTTAAAAAAACATTAAGAAATAAAGAAAACGCACTCGTCACGTGGACTAATATTTTAAAAATACATATTTCTCTAGTTGTTGACATGGCAGAATCAGACCAAACTTGAGAATGTGCTTTTCTATCACTTTCTATGAACAATATACTCAGTATGGGCAATATCCCCTGAGACACTTTAGCCTTTAATTCCTTTCTATTCTTTTAAGTTTTGAAAAAAGATCTCGCGAGCAGATAGTGACCATTAATTCAGAAGCTGGATCTCTGCATCCACGTTAATTAAGGAAGGTCATCTGAAATTGTGTCCTAGTTTGATAAAGGTCTCTATGTTGTGACATAAAGTGTTATTTATGTAGACCTATGACCTCGTCTAAAGTACACGTCTAAGAGCAAGTGTTCAACAGTTTCAGGTCATCATGTTCTGGATGTGGTTCCATCAACATTTCAACCTGTTTCAGATTTCTTACTTATATGTTGGTAGATTAGCAAGAGAGGGAAGCGTAATTGCGATCATCACTGTACACAGTCTCCCTTCTTCTTATATTGGCTCCGTGTGCATCAAGATATGAATAAAATATTTCATCCTAAACATATCTCTGGAAAACAGTAAATCTAAATTACCAGGACCACCCGTACTTTCGTAATTTCCTTGCTGTTAACTCTCTCTCTTTTTCGACTTATTACAATTTTGTGGTTAAACTTTTGGCAAAGTGACTTTGTACTTGCTACACATTCTCATCGACATTTTCTCCCAAGTTGTTAACAAATCATGAAGTGGACTCTACAAGCAAGCACAAACATCCAATGACATTTTTTACTTCTCAGTGGATTTGCTGGCCTTGTGAAAATTATGTAGCACAAGGGTAAAAAAAAAATGGAGGATAAAAAAAGCTCCAGGTCGTCAATTCTTTACAAGATTGTTAGCTTGAAGCCTGATATCATCCTTCTCAATAACATCAGACTACAAATGACCGATGGCATTTGTGATATCACACTGTAACTTTCCCAAATAGCTTCTGTGGTTTTATATGTGCCCCCTGGCTAGTGCCTGACAAATATGGCACCTTTGATTGAAGTTGTAAAAATGAATAACACTGTCCATCTCAATGTGGAGAAGGGACAAGAAAAATGTCCTTGGTAATGTCAAAAAGTCGACTGCATCAAGCTGACACTTGAATGGCGCAATAAATTATCCGCGTTGCCAGCGTGTGGAGTAAATCTTGCATGTTTGTTTCTCTTTACCCATTTTTGTTTTGCTCTGTATTCTTGTGCCTACCAGTCATGTTGATAGCACTGTTATAAAACTACCTTCGGTATTTTAAAAGTGAATTTTAAGATAGCAAATGTTAGTTAGCTAAACACAAAAGTAGCTAAACTTTCTCCTACACAATCTTTCATCTTAAAGTAAATTACAAATCTGTGGCAACTGGTAGAAAATCTTCATACGATACATATTAGATAGTTAACGCCAACTGAACAGCATTTGGAGTGTTAGGTGTGTAATGTAATGACACGATGAAATTTACAGGCCTTTTTCACATCGACCAATTGTTTTCACCACCGGGACTGTTTTTGTTTTGAACTGAATCACACAAGTTTTTGAAGGATTTCCTGATGAAGAATTTACATACCAATTCATGTGAGCGAGTAAAAATGAATCAAATTTGGCTTTTAGCTGTAACCGACCAAGATAGCAACCATTATGTGGAGATCCAAATTGTTCCTTATTTCCTCTGAATGGTAAACCTCGTTCTACAAGAGCAATGATACACTCCATAGCATGACGTCACTACAGTTTTTCAGCTTTTATTTCCTCTTCGGCATTTGAATTTCATGTTTACCCTGACGACCTAGTTAGGTAGGTCAACGTGACATATGCTTTTAAGTTTCGACTAAAGAGGATCTCTGTCAGTCATGAAACCCCTCACAAAGGACCGACACTCCCACCGTGAGCTGAGAGTGAACAGCGACTCCTAGCTGACTGCTTACGTTAGGGTCATTGACTCAAAACTAATTTCCTTGTCCGCCTTTCAGCGCTGGGCTTGGTTATAGACAAGCAGTTTTGGCAAAACGAGATGAGATCGAACAGGGAAGGTACCCACAAATGCTCTACTGATGTCGAATGTATTGCTCATCACAGCTTGCCGTATACCACAACACAAAGTAACATACACACGTCACGATGTTTTAAGGGTCGACGATGGAGAACGCAGAGGAAGATAAAGAAAGAATGGAGAAACTAAAGCTGTAGCAGAAGATGCAAGATTTGGAAAGAGTTTACAAACAAACCAATTAATCTAGCCTTGTCTATTGTCATACTCTTCTTACTAAATCACTTGACTGCACATATCATTTTCATAAACTTCGCTTTCATTTACTTATATAACCACATGTCAGCTACGTCATTTTCACTGAACCATTTGCTTGAAACTCATGTATCGTCACATTTTGGCATGATTAAATCTATTATAGGTCACTTCTATATCTGTATAAACATTATTGTAACTATATCTAAATTCAAGATCTAATGAAGAAAAAAATCCCTGTCACACACCTCACAGCGTCTGGTACCTATATTTTTTTCGAAACCAACAGAATTTTGGGTCATGTGGTCAGCATTACGCCTTATAATTATATATTTATTTCACAGGAATACAGGTGCCAATATAAGGTTGTATTAACATAGAAGCCGTCGATAGTGATGGGACTGGAACTATTCCTCCCACTACTCCATCGTTTTCCCACGACATCTATGTTAAGCTTATTTAGGGTAAGCCACAATCATTTGTCGACTATCGATCGTTCCTCATTATCAGATACTACTTGTTCAGAGACACATTTCTGCCTTTATCATCACAGAATTACCACCATCATCATCATCATCGGGTACCGTCTTGGCAACGAAGGTTGATACCATGGATCGCCATCTTACTCTATTTCTTGCTTTGATGGTGCAGGTTGTCATAGATTGACTTGTCCATATTTTGATGTTACTCGTCCATGTCAGTCTTGGTCTGCCTCTGCCTCTTTTACCTTGTATTTTCTCTTCCAATATTACTTTTAGTAGGCTGTTGTGTCTTTTAACGCCCCTAAATTTCATTTGTCTTGCTCTAATTGTGTTTAGTAGTTCTCTTTTTATTTTTAGTTGTTTTAACTTCATCATTTGTTTTATTTTCTTTCCATCCAATTCTACCTATTCTTCTATAAATCCACATTTCAAAGACTTCAATTTTCTGTTCTGTTTTCTTGTCTAATGTCCATGTTTCTGCACCATACAGGAATATTGAGAAGATATAACATTTTGCTATTCTTAGTTTCAGCCCTGCTGTTATTTGTTTTGTTGTTAGTATATTTTTCATAGCATTAAAATTACTTTTTGCCATACCTATTCTTTTGTTTATTTCAATTTTACATTTTCCATCATTGGTTATAGTATATCCAAGGTAGTTGTAGCTCTGAACTGTCTCCAGATGTATTCCATCAACTGTGATATTTAATTGTAGGTCTTGAGAATTTTCTATGATTATGATCATAGTTTTATTCTTTTTGATATCATATCTAGACCATATTTTTTGCTTGTTTTGTTACAGAATTACCAAAAGAGCATTTTGTAAAAGATTAGTAAATAAGTATGTCAATACAAATCCAAAACACTGCACCATTATCCTGTTTATTGACAGTATTGTTACCAATGACATAGAGAATATCTTTCAGGTTTCATCAGAGTGCAGACGACGAGCAACGTGCAATCACAGAAGCAGTATAAGACGACCGTCATACGATATGCACCAAAGATAAAGAGCGCTTTCATCAATAATTTCTTTTTGTACTGAAGTAATTAAAAAAAAAATACTGCAATTCATCATCTGTTGCGTTAAAAAGCGCAAATATCGGCGCTAAATGTAAAACAAAAGACATTGTACATCACACCCAATTAACGTCCTTCCCAGAACGGAAGGCGAAAATCTAATCTGAAGAGCGCCTAAAAAAAAGGGAGAAAAAAATTAGCATCCCTTACACATTTCACTTAATCGTTTTCTAGAAATAATGTCACGCTTTTTCCAAATCCATGCAGACTCTATGTTATAACTCATACCACACTTTACTTCAAATTCATGCAGACTCTATGTTATAACTTGTACCACACTTTACTTCGAATTCATGCAGACTCTATGTTATAACTCGTACCACACTTTATTTCGAATTCATGCAGACTATGTTATAACTCGTACCACACTTTATTTCAAATTCATGCAGACTCTATGTTATAACTCATACCACACTTTATTTCAAATTAATGCAGACTCTCTGTTATAACTCGTACCACACTTTACTTCGAATTCATGCAGACTCTATTTTATAACTTGTACCACACTTGATTTCGAATTTATGCAGACTCTATGTTACAACTTGTATCACACTTTACTTCAAATTCATGCAGACTCTATGTTATAACTCGTACCACACTTTATTTCGAATTCATGCAGACTCTATGTTATAACTTGTACCACACTCTACTTCGAAGTCATGCAGACTCTAATTTTATAACTCGTACCACACTTTATTTCGAATTCATGCAGACTCTATGTTATAACTTGTATCACACTTTATTTCAAATTCATGCAAACTCTATGTTATAACTCGTACCACACTTTATTTCGAATTCATGCAGACTCTATGTTATAACTCGTACCACACTTTACTTCAAATTCATGCAGACTCTATGTTATAACTCGTACCACACTTTATTTCGAATTCATGCAGACTCTATGTTATAAATCGTACCACACTTTACTTCAAATTCATGCAGACTCAATGTTATAACTTGTACCACACTTTACTTCGAATTCATGCAGACTCTATGTTATAACTCGTACCACACTTTATTTCGAATTCATGCAGACTCTATGTTATAACTTGTACCACATTCTACTTCGAACTCATGCAGACTCAATGTTATAACTTGTACCACACTTTACTTCGAATTCATGCAGACTCTATGTTATAACTCGTACCACACTTTATTTCGAATTCATGCAGACTCTATGTTATAACTTGTACCACATTCTACTTCGAACTCATGCAGACTCTATGTTATAACTTCTACCACACTTTACTTCGAATTCATGCAGACTCTATGTTATAACTCGTACCACACTTTATTTCGAATTCATGCAGACTCTATGTTATAACTTGTACCACATTCTACTTCGAACTCATGCAGACTCTATGTTATAACTTCTACCACACTTTACTTCGAATTCATGCAGACTACAGGATTACAGTACTATCGTGTCTTCATCTAATTATCGATCACATGCGCACATTTGTCAAATTACTTCCACTAATATAATTAATGTGATCAAAATGTACCTCCACGTTTAAAACAGCCACAAAAAGTACTCACGTGAATGAATTATATAAAACGACAGCGAAATCAGGACCAGTGGGAGCTGTATTTGCGTTAAAACTGTTTGCATCATTATTGGAACGCGTGCACAGACGTGCATGGATTTAAAAAAAAAATCAGGATTGATACCGCTCCGCTAATGACTTCTCTCAAGCAGCGGATGCCACTTCCGTCGAACTCAGTTCGTTCACTGTTAAGTTTAACGTTTTCTGCTTTCAACTGTTTTGGAGTTTTAAAGTTCGCTTGTTCCTTTCCGTCCCAGGTTTCCGGTTGACTCTGCGCCGATAAGCCTGATAGGAGCTACTGGAGAAGCCTGGAACAGATAGAAGATAGTATCAGCTACGTACAGCACAGACAAGACGTCATTTAACATGCTCGTTGTCTCTAGTTTGAACTCAAACTGTCAATGAGATATTAATAGATTACAATTAATTACATAGATAGAATGAAAATTTAGCACAGAAACGTTTTAGTTACAGAATTTGAAATCCTTTGTTAAATATCTTTTGTTAATCGATGTTAGATTACTGCTATCATCACGCAACATGATTCAAGGAATTAGCTAACGGTTCATTGTACAACCCTATCTCTCTACTTTGGGTAATCATGTGCCATACCGGTTGGCGTAGGTGATCATGTCCCTCCACAATCTTCTATCTACAGTGCATCGTATCAGTTCTGTTGTTGACTGTTTTCCATGCCATGACACCAAGCTATCCAGTATTTTCTCTCTTTGTCGTCCGCGATCTCTCTTACCTTTTATTTTGCCAGTTGTAACCAAGCATTCCAACTTTCCTCTTCTCATGATGTGCCCAAAAAATGTTGATTGCTTCTTTCTGATGTATTTTAAGAGCTCCCTTTTTGTGTTGGCCTCTTTGAGAACTTTCTCATTGGTCTTTTTAGCTGTCCAGGGAACTTTCAACATTCTTCTGAGAAATCCCATCTCTGTGGCCTCTAATCGTCTTTTCATTTGTTTGTCTATTGTACATCTGATGTTATCACTGTGCCCAAGTATTTCAAACGTTGCACTTGTATATATATTTATACAGATATGAGTAAAAAAAAAAGTAACAGTCATTACTTTTTATTGACAAAATGCAAATACACTTAAATTAAATAGTTTCAGCACTTTTCAAAATAATCACCCTTTCCCCTACCCCAAATCCCTTCCATCTGTTCAATGCACATTTATCAGCTCTTGAGCTTTGCTTCGATTTCGCGAGGGGGGGGGAATGGATTTGATTGCACAGCAATACATGTTTTACTTCGTCGTCTGTAGAAAAAGTCCTGCCATCAAGATCTTTCATATTAACGGATTCAAAGATTTGATAAACCTTCGGCGTGAGACCAAGCGAAGAAGGTGGACGTAGAAGACACTCGAAGTGTAAATTCGAGATAATGTGGACCGTCGCACGTGATATGTTTAATTTAGTCGACAGGTCATCATCATTGCACATCAGACAAGTAGATACATTCTCAGATTTCATCCCCTAAAGTCTAGCGGTAGACGACATCGGTAATGTCTTGGGTAACAATTTTGGTTTCCTGGGTAACGTTGTGTTTGTGTCCCTGCATTGTCATGCTGCAATATCAAACCGGAAGTGAGCAGATCCCGACGCTTGTAATTAACTGAAGGTTTCAAACAGTTCTCTCAAAAAGATCGCAATACAACGCACTCGTCACTATCGATTCCCTTGGCATTCAATACTGTCATAAGTGTACCTTATGGTTCCAGAAAAGGGTAAGCATTATCGTGTCGGCTAACGGACTTGGGCGAATTTTTCTTCCGTTTCGTGAGACTGATTGTCGTCATTCTTGGCTTGGTCGCTTCGTGCTGGTTAAAAGTAATGAAGGAATGTCTCATCGCCAGTAAATACGCATTTCAAAAAGTTATCTCACTCTGCTTGTAACACCGCCGTACAAACATACACACAAATCTTCCGTTTCCGGAAGTTAGCTGCCACGGTGTCCATCTAGCAGATACTGCAGCATCTCGCTAATGATCTTATGAGCTGAAACATGGCTAACCAACACTACTTCAACCACCTCGCCACTTATTACCCACTTGTTCTCTCTGATAACTCGTTTCGCTGCAGCAATATGTCAGACGTTGTCACAGTTTGAGGTCGGTCAGAACTTCACCCGTCACGGTTTTCCCAATTGTTATGAATATCGACTGTTTTTTTTTTAAACTTCTTTACTAAAAACCGTACCACTGCAGGTTGCAGTGTGCTCTTTAGAGCATGTATGTAGGGCGCCGATGTCTTCATGGATGCCTACTGACGTTACAGTGCACGTGACAGCTGGTGCACCTGTTCGCTCCAATCCTGTCTCTGAAAACACAACATCTTAGCACCATAGCAGCTCCCAGAATGGTTCAAAATTGTTGTGATTATATTAAAATTATATTTTGATCAATCTTTCTTACATTGTGCGTGTGAACGTGTGTATATGTGTATGTGTTCGTGCGCGCGTGTGTGAATATTTTCACGTTCGTCTGGTCATCATTTTGAGACTTTATATTTTGTTTGTTTATTGTTTCCACCCGAGAACCATTTCAAAAGAATCTATTTTTCTCTAGCCAGATTTACCACTTCTTCTGTTATCATGTTCACGGTCTCCTTGATGTCTTGAAACAACCTTCTTCTTGGACTTGATATGTCGCGCGCTTTTTTCCTTGTTGTTTGCGAGATTGTCCACGATTTACAATCATATGTTGGTATCGGGAAGATACATGCCCTCAGTAATTTTAATTTTACTGCCTTGCTGATATTGTGCCACATGTCCTTCATATCGTGTATGTTGCTATTGATAAACTTCTCTTTATCTCTTTCTTGCTGATGTTACTACAGTTACTAATTACTGTTAGTTATTAATGACTCATGATATACATAGTTTGTTACAGTTTCAAGTTCTTTACTGCTGATGATGATTTTAGTTTGGCTTTTTTGCTTTACCAGTGGACCTTATCTAAGTTTTCTGTTTGTTTGGATAGAGCTTTTGCTTATCATTGCGACTTTTAACACACTCAATTGTCCCTTTTAATCCTTCTGCACTGATGGAGAGGAGGACTGTGATATGAGGCCATCTCAATTCTAGTGGAATTATACTGTGAAGGGATCGAGCTTCACAAACCTGTCATCGTTTCTAACACTTCTCATAATGTTCTCAGCATAAATGTTGAACAGGAATGGAGAGAGGAAGCATCCCTACCTCACCAATTTTTGTACTTTTACTCCTAACCAATTTGAAGTTTTTACCACTATTCTGATATAATTTCTTGCCGTTCATGATATAGTGATTCGATATGTTGTATTAAGTGTGTTGGAAAGCCTGTAAGTTTCATGATCTTCCACAGTTTCTGATGTTGTTCGCAGTCAAATGCCTTGGTGTAATCTATGAAGCATGTAAATCGTCATTGCCCAACAGTAATTGCTGTGGGACCACTTTTTACTTTTATCTTACACCAGCTTTGCCGCGGTCCCATGTACGTTTTAATTTCTCTTCCGAATATTATAAATATTTGCAGATTTAACGTTTGTTAGTTGTTTCGCTATTTATTAACGCGTATTTGACGCTTTAAATATTTGAAACGGTTCAATGAACGAAGTTGTAAACCATTCTCTTCTCACCAACTCTTAAAATAAGTAAACATTGGCGCACTTTTTAAACAATTAGTTTATTTTGCAAGATCTTGGTTACTACTGCTATCGGGATGAAAGGCGCAGTTATCGCGGCTTGCTACTAACTAGCGCCACAAGGAAGTAAAGACTGACATTACTATAGTCCGTTCAGAAATTCATAATCACACCTGAATTAGTTTTGCGTCATAACCGCTTGTTATTTTGGTTTCAAACTTTGTATGCAATCTTAGAATGTTGATGACGTTATAGAAATATATTTTGCTCTGAAAAATTTGATCTAGTTTAAAAGTTTTCTTCTTTAGGCTATATTAAATTCACCCTGTTCGAATTTGACACCATTTTAGAATATATACATTAATTTGGTGCGGTCGTTCACGTAAAATAGTTTGGCTATTGCAGAAACACTAACTTCAGGAAAATCCCGTGTACAAAACTGAATTGTTATTGAACGACATGACGCACCACGGCCTTGGCATTAATTACCAAAGGGAAGGCGTATCTTTATTAATTTTGTGAAGACTCAGTAGACAATTTGTTGACTTTAAATACCAACATTTATATCTAAATTACAATGAGTTTGAAATGCAAATTTATAACTATGCAAAAGAAGTGTGTTGAACATGTGTTGCAGGTGGAAGATGAGTACTGGAAACGAGATGGATTACTATTTGTCCAGCCAGTAATGATTATCAACCTCTTGGAATCGTCAGATTCGGAATGATTAAAATTAAGATGAATTTAATTCCAGCTGCAGTTAGGACGTCCTGGGGTCTAATGGTGACCGATGGACAAGACTAATTGTAACCAATTGAATTCATGTTTGCAAATACACATTAACGAACAACACCCACAATTAAGCACTATATAGATACGCCACTGACAAGAATTGCAGTAAACTGGAAAATTTAACACGATTACTGTAAACTCTAAAATTTGAATCAAATTGTGTGATATCGTCATAAAAGATCAATGGAATTCGCTGATGTGCAAAATCGGTTGTGTTTGTGGAATAAAAAATACCAAAATCTTTGCGTCATCAATATTCTAAGATTCCATGCAAAATTCGAAACTAAAATAACAAGCGGTTATCACGCGAAACTAATTCAGGTGTGATTATTAATTTCTGAACGGACTATAGAACAAAACGATGTTCTGAACGAATGAAAGAAGCGGTCAAGAAACAGCGAATTGGCACGGTTAGTTGTTGCTTGCTCGTGAACATTATCTAGATAACTTCGGGCACCTTTGAATGTGTTCCGAGTGCAGTGATGACAGCCCTAACATAACATGACAAAACAAAATAGCGTTACATAAAATAACATAGTATTACATGACATAAAATAGAAGAACATAACAACATACCATAACATAACGATACAGCGTAACATAACATAGCGACACAACTTATCCACGTCCACTTGGTGGGTAAACACTGAAGAAAAAGAAAAAAGAAGAAGAAAAAAGAAAAAGAAGTAAATGCAGTAACCTCTCTTTGCAAATCTGGTCAAGTCAGTTTTCTAACACTTTTGTGTTTTAAAACCAATATTAAAAGCTAAACCCAGTAATCCGTAAATCCTAATGTCGGTTAAGAGGTTGGGCTCCTGGACACCGTGACACCTGAATTGGTAGTGCCAGGAAATGACACCAGCGCGATATCAGTTTTGTACTTTCTAGTGTTTACACACGTATCAAATGTCAATAGTTTTTTTCTTAAATTAACAAACACTTTCATTCACGTCCTCATACTTTCACATAAAAGATATGTAATACATTGTTATGTGTTTTTACCTAATTCTTTCTACGTTATATCTCCTCGCTAACGTGACACTTAGAGACGTGACAGAATGCTCTGGGTGGAGTTACCTAAGTAAATCACAACAAACATAATGCAGAGATGACAAGAAAGTGACGAAGAATAACAGGAGAGAAGTGACAAAATTTAAAGGAAAGTGCTAAGAGAAGTAGAAAATATAAAATTAAGGGTAACAAGAGAGTGTTAAAATGGACAATTGAAGAAAAGAGAAAGAAAAACGAGAAATACATGGAAGGATAACAAGAGAGCGTTAACATGGTCAAATAAAACAAATGCAAAAGAAAAACGAGAAATAAATCGAAGGGAATAGAACGGTAACAATGTGACAGGTTAGAGAGTTAAAGTGAAGCCAATCCATTTACTGTTACAAAAGTGTGAGAAGTAAATTAAGGATAACAAAAGAGAGGTGATAAATAAATTGAGGGATAACAAGGGAAATAAATATGGGTAACAAGAAAGAGGCGAGAAACAAATGGAAAGCTAACAAAATACGGACGAGTTATAAATTGAGGGACAAAAAAGATAGAGGAGAAAAAATAGAATGGCAACAAAAGAGATTGGAAATAAATGGATTGGTTAAAAGAGAGAGAGAGAGAAAGAGAGAGAGAGAGAGAGAGAGAGAGAGATCTGAAATAAATGGAAGGGTAACAAGAGAGAGAGAGAGAGAGATCTGAAATAAATGGAAGGGTAACAAGAGAGAGAGAGAGATCTGAAATAAATGGAAGGGTAACAAGAGAGAGAGAGAGATGCGAAATAACAAAAAAAAGTGACGAGAAGGCGAGAAATACATGGAAGGGTGACAAGAGAGAGATCAGAAATAATTGGAAGAGAACAAAAGAGAGAGATGAGAAATAAATGGATGAATAACAAGAGAGAGAGGTAATATGGAAAATGTAATGGTAATAGGAAATATATATTTTTGTTACATTTGAAGTATAATAATAGATAGGGGACAAGAATAAAATGAATGATGTGTGGTAAGTGAAAGGTAAGCCAAAAAAAATATTAATGTAAACATGACAACAGACAGGAATCCTCGACTCAACATTAAAGTATTAAAGAGCGGATGTCAAGCGAGAGGTTTTTAAAAATAAAATAGGAATAAAAGTGAGGTAGTTTAACATGAAAAGAGGGATCGTGAGTGATGTCACACCAACATTAAGAAGGGGTGAGAGAAAATAGAGGGAGCAAAAAATATAAGGGAGTGGTGAGAAAAGAGAGGTACACAAATATAAGGGCATGGTGAGAAAAAAATAGAGGGAGCAAAAAATATAAGGGAGTGGTAGGAAAAGAGAGGGACAAAAATATATGGAGGTGGTAAGAAACAAGAGAGGGAGCAAAAAATATAAGGGAGTGGCAGGAAAAGAGAGGGACAAAAATATATGGAGGTGGTAAGAAACAAGAGAGGGAGCAAAAAATATAAGGGAGTGGCAGGAAAAGAGAGGGACAAAAATATATGGAGGCGGTAAGAAACAAGAGAGGGAGCAAAAAATATAAGGGAGTGGCAGGAAAAGAGAGGGACAAAAATATATGGAGGTGGTAAGAAACAAGAGAGGGAGCAAAAAATTTAAGGGAGTGGCAGGAAAAGAGAGGGACAAAAATATATGGAGGTGGTGAGAAACAAGAGAGGGAGCAACAAATATAAGGGAGTGGTAGGAAAAGAGAGGGACAAAAATATATGGAGGTGGTGAGAAACAAGAGAGGGAGCAAAAAATATAAGGGAGTGGTAGGAAAAGAGAGGGACAAAAATATATGGAGGTGGTAAGAAACAAGAGAGGGAGCAAAAAATATAAGGGAGTGGTAGGAAAAGAGAGGGACAAAAATATATGGAGGTGGTGAGAAACAAGAGAGGGAGCAAAAAATTTAAGGGAATGGTGAGAAAATAGAGAGACAAAAATATAAGGGAATGGTGAGAAAAAAGAGGGACAAAAATATAAAGGAATGGAGAGAAAAAAAAGAGAGGAAGCACACAAATATAATAGAGTGGTGAGAAAAAAAGAGGTAAAAAAAATATAAGGGAGGGGTGAGAAAAGAGAGGGACAAAAATATAAGGGAGTGATGAGAAAAAAGAGGGGACAAAAAATATAAGGGAATGGTGAGAAAAAATAGAGGGGGCAAAAAATATAAGGGAGTGGTGAGAAAAGTGAGTGACAAAAATATAAGGGAGTGGTGAGAAAAGTGAGTGACAAAAATATAAGGGAGTGGTGAAAAAATAGAGGGGGCAAAAATATAAGGGAGTGGTGAGAAAAGTGAGTGACAAAAATATAAGGGAGTGGTGAGAAAAGTGAGTGTCAAAAATATAAGGGAGTGGTGACAAAAGTGAGTGACAAAAATATAAGGGAGTGGTGACAAAAGTGAGTGACAAAAATATAAGGGAGTGGTGAAAAAATAGAGGGGGCAAAATATAAGGGAGTGGTGAGAAAAGTTAGTGACAAAAATATAAGGGAGTGGTGAGAAAAGTGAGTGACAAAAATATAAGGGAGTGGTGACAAAAGTGAGTGACAAAAATATAAGGGAGTGGTGACAAAAGTAAGTGACAAAAATATAAGGGAGTGGTGAGAAAAGTGAGTGACAAAAATATAAGGGAGTGGTGAGAAAAGTGAGTGACAAAAATAAAAGGGAGTGGTGAGAAAAGTGAGTGACAAAAATAAAAGGGAGTGGTGAGAAAAGTGAGTGACAAAAATATAAGGGAGTGGTGACAAAAGTGAGTGACAAAAATATATAATGGAGTGGGGAGAAAAGTGAGTGACAAAAATATAAGGGAGTGGTGAAAAAATAGAGGGGGCAAAAATATAAGGGAGTGGTGAGAAAAGTGAGTGACAAAAATATAAGGGAGTGGTGAGAAAAGTGAGTGACAAAAATATAAGGGAGTGGTGACAAAAGTGAGTGACAAAAATATAAGGGAGTGGTGACAAAAGTGAGTGACAAAAATATAAGGGAGTGGTGAGAAAAGTGAGTGACAAAAATGTAAGGGAGTGGTGAGAAAAGTGAGTGACAAAAATATAAGGGAGTGGTGACAAAAGTGAGTGACAAAAATATAAGGGAGTGGTGACAAAAGTGAGTGACAAAAATATAAGGGAGTGGTGAGAAAAGTGCGTGACAAAAATATAAGAGAGTGGTGAGAAAAGTGAGTGACAAAAATGTAAGGGAGTGGTGAGAAAAGTGAGTGACAAAAATATAAGGGATGGGTGAGAAAAGTGAGTGACAAAAATATAAGGGAGTTGTGACAAAAGTGAGTGACAAAAATATAAGGGAGTGGTGACAAAAGTGAGTGACAAAAATATAAGGGAGTGGTGAGAAAAAATAGAGGGGGCAAAAAATATAAGGGAGTGGTGACAAAAAATAGAGGGGGCAAAAAATATAAAAGGAGTGGTGAGAAAAAATCGAGGGGGCAAAAAATATAAGGGAGTGGTGAGAAAAGAGAGGGACACAAATATAAGGAAGTGGTGAGAAAAGAGAGGGACAAAAATATAAGGGAGTGGTGAGAAAAGTGAGTGACACAAATATAAGAGGGTGACAAATTTTAGAGGAAAGAGTGTTTATAAATAAGACGATGGACTGACGAAACAGCGAAAAGGGGAGTTTGACAATTGAAGTACCTTGTTTTGTGTATTAGGTGTTTTTGGTTCATCCCTATCTGAACCCATTTCTGTTTGTATCTATTATATATAAATTATGCTTTACTCATTCTGTAATTTTGTCATATTTCTTTTATGATTTCCTTATATTTTTTTTTAGGTTCAAGGTTCAAGAACAGGACTTTACAAGTTGGAGCTGTCAAAAATACTTTACAACAATAGTCTGCAACTCTTCTTTTTTAACAAGACAATATACATAGCTTGCGAGGTTTTGGATACAAAATAGTTACGTAGCTTACAACATCGTTCATTTAGCGTCATTAACGAAGTGCTAATGTGCTGTCTTGGCGATTATGTGAAAGAGGGTTTAAACACTATATGGAGGCGAAGGCGCACCTCACAGCGCCAGAGATGGAAGTTGTCAGCGAACCACAGCTGATGGCTTGCGTTAGGTTCGGTGAACTAGAACCACCCAGACGCTGCTCCGTGGTGCCTCTAGTAACAGACTAACCTGTCTAGTCTAGCCAAGCGAGTAGGGATCGAAGAGGGAAGACAACCCGGTACTCAAAAATGTCATGCTGAAGTCGGATGTGTTGGACCGAAAGGCGCAAATATCACAGTTATACTGTAAACCACAACACAACGCAGACACACCTACTTAACGTCCATTTAAGGGCGGATGATGAAGAGGTACACTTCTTTAATCATCGGGTGAACGCAAGCAAGCAAGCAGCAAGCAAACACTATATGGCTCTATTCATTCAACACAGCGAATACAGGTAATGGGCTCATTGGGTAAAAGTAATGACAACGCGGGAGTGAACATCATCTCGAAATGCTATGACTTGGAACAAATATTATATCACTCTCCTATGACTTAGAGCAAAATATTATATCACTCTCCTATGACTTGGAACAAATATTATATCACTCTCCTATGACTTAGAGCAAAATATTATATCACTCTCCTATGACTTGGAACAAATATTATATCACTCTCCTATGACTTAGACCAAATATGATATCACTCTCCTATGACTTGGAACAAATAGTATATCGCTCTCCTATGACTTGGAACAAATATTATATCACTCTCCTATGACTTAGAACAAAATATTATATCACTCTCCTATGACATTTATTACGGGACACTGCTGCTATTATTTGTATGTAATTCAGAAGTAGACAAAAAAGGAATTGAAGTCAACGGTCATAACATAAATAATTTACGATATGTGGATGACACAGTCTTAATAGCAGAGACAGAGAATGAGCTACAAGAAATGATAGATGTAATAGTAAAAGAAAACAACAAGAAATGTCTCAGTCTGAGTAGTAAGAAAACAGAAGTAATGGTTATATCGAAGAAACAATCACCACCATCATGCAGCATAAAAATAAACAAGACAAATCTGAAACAAGTGCAACGTTTGAAATACTTGGGCACAGTGACAACATCAGATGGAAGATGCAACACAGAAATAAAAAGCAGAATAGCTCAGGCCAAAATAGCATTTCAGAAAATGAAAAATATCTTATGCAACAAATCTATGTTGAAATGAGAAAGAGAATTCATCGATGCTATATAGAACCAATTCTGACCTATGGAAGCGAAGCATGGACAGTAGACAAACAAATGAAAAGACGATTAGAGGCCACAGAGATGGGATTTCTCAGAAGAATGTTGAAAATTCCCTGGACAGCTAAAAAAACCAATGAGAAAGTTCTTAAAGAGGCCAACACAAAAAGGGAGCTCTTAAAATACATCAGAAAGAAGCAATCAACATTTTTCGGGCACATCATGAGAAGAGGAAAGTTGGAATACTTGGTTACAACTGGCAAAATAAAAGGAAAGAGAGATCGCGGACGACAAAGAGAGAAAATACTGGATAGCTTGGTGTCATGGCATGGAAAACAGTTAACAACAGAACTCATACGATGCACTGCGGATAGAAGATTGTGGAAGGACATGGTCGCCAACGCCAACCGGTACGGTACATGATGATGATGAATTCAGATGTAGGTACAATAAACTACAATTTTAAAGGTTTTTATCTATTGTTGTTTCACTAAGGTGATATTTATAATTAAAGTGGGTAAGCCGTTAACTAATGGTTCTGACATGAAGTAGTCACAAGATAATAACAACCCAGTATAATGAGAATCCTTTGAATAGGGAACAGGCAAATAATTGCAATGCTGCGGTAAAGCTGGTAGCAAGGAGCCAATGGTGGGGTATACTAAACACTCCAAGGTATGGTGACAGCTTTACAAATAAAGAACACAACACAATACTGACGTTTCGGCCTGTGGCCTTCTTCAGAATACAGGGACAACGACAACAAGCGGTGAAGCACAATTACTACATGTTAGATGATCAAGTGGAGGGCGAGGAAAGTAGGATGCAGAAATAAGAAAAGAGAGAAATGAATATTACATGATGAGAGGTATGATAGGCGTCAAAATATATAAAATAGAAAAAGAGAAAATTGTATAATAAATTGTACTTAGCTTAGCTCAGAGCAGGAAATCTGTAATCCGTTCTGAAACAAGTCAGAATGACTAGAAGTGCAGAGAACGTGTATAGAAAGCAACCGGTGACCAAGAGAGGTCAGTTAAGAGGGCAAACGGATCTAATATCGGGAAAACCAAAGGGGGGGGGGGGGGGGGGGGAGGGGGGGATAGACGAAGACACTCCTGGGACACAACAAGCAATACATATAAATCACTCAACAATGGAAGTGAGAGATCACGCGAGAGGTTAAGAGAAAGAAATTGAATGACACGACAAAGTAGTGAACTAGGCAATGGGTGAGAGAGATGGACTCTACAGAATGGATGGCCTCGAACTGAAAGAGTTGAGAGGTAGGTCAACGAAAGGAAGGATTGGATACTGGAGGAAGAGATACGGTAAGGAAGAATAATAAAGCCGGTATAATGAGAAGGGCGATAGAGGGGTGGTCCGGAGGAAGTTAGTCTATCGGGAGGTAGGGAAGTATTAGAGGAGGAGGTATGGAGAGGAGGGATAAGAAGCAGGTATGTGAAAACTGGATAGGGGGAGAGACGGTAGGTCAGAAGTGAATGGAAAAAGAGAAAGTCTGGAAGAAGTGGAGCAATAGGGGATGGTGTGCAAGAGGTATGAACCATAGGAGGTAAAGAAGTAGGGAAATGATAGAACAAAGGGGGGAATGAAAGTGGGCA